>JAMKQA010025927.1:0-33168 GCA_024699735.1 Posidonia australis
TTTGATAGTCATTAAATGGTCTTACAGTAGGGGTCTCCACAAGTCCTTTTAGTCTAATGTTTGAAAACAAGAACTTAAAATGATGGTTTTAAGTCCCATCTTTTGATTGTCTTATAAGATGGCTTTGATAGTCATTAAATGGTCTTACAGTAGGGGTCTCCACAAGTCCTTTTAGTCTAATGTTTGAAAACAAGAACTTAAAATGATGGTTTTAAGTCCCATCTTTTGATTGTCTTATAAGATGGCTTTGATAGTCATTAAATGGTCTTACAGTAGGGGTCTCCACAAGTCCTTTTAGTCTAATGTTTGAAAACAAGAACTTAAAATGATGGTTTTAAGTCCCATCTTTTGATTGTCTTATAAGATGGCTTTGATAGTCATTAAATGGTCTTACAGTAGGGGTCTCCACAAGTCCTTTTAGTCTAATGTTTGAAAACAAGAACTTAAAATGATGGTTTTAAGTCCCATCTTTTGATTGTCTTATAAGATGGCTTTGATAGTCATTAAATGGTCTTACAGTAGGGGTCTCCACAAGTCCTTTTAGTCTAATGTTTGAAAACAAGAACTTAAAATGATGGTTTTAAGTCTAGCACTCATTGGACTATTTCTCTATAAGAAGGTTATAAGGGGAGAATCATGAGACAAGCAAGATTATTCTGTTGTAACCTAGAGATCATGAAATGAATTCCTAGCTAGAAACATTCGAGTTCTTTTAAATAGTCTTTCTAGATAGAGGGCAAGGGCTAGTTAATTACATCTTGTCTAATATCATATTACTAATTAGATTTTGGACATATAATTTGGGTACAGTTCAAGTGGCCATGGACTTTTCAAAGTTTATCAATCTTATGCAACATAATTGGGACAAGCATCAGGCGGCGAATGCCACTCAGGTCATTGCTTCATCAATCGGTTTATCTATGACTGGAACCTCCCCTCATGTTTCTACTGATCTAGAATGATCTAATATTGTCGTTGTAGCTTATGATCCTCTTCATCTGGAGACCTGATTGTATGGATTGACGAAGATATTTAATTTTTGTTACCTTTCGGATATGTTTGGGATTTTGGACTTTTATCAAATTAAACTGTAATTTTTTGGGTTGTAGCTGTAGATTTTCTAGACTTGGTATTTTATATTTTGGTCCGTAAAACTTTTATAGCTTGATGGTGGTTTTCATAGCTAAGTGAATTTACTTTATATTATTGCTACTGTTTGCAAAAAAAAAAAGAAGAGATGGAAGGCAAGGGCATGTACATATGGACTATGAAATGTCACAGATGCTTGCACAGAGAAAAGAGTAAGGACAAAATGTAAGCAAGGGCCTCCATTATCTTCTAGTCTTAAAACATACCAAGTCAATTAAATAACTACAAACCAAGATGTTCTCTTGGGAAGAGCATTTTCTGATAATATAGTTTTAATACAAACCATATCTATTAAATAAAACCAAGATGTCCCATTAGGGAGAACATTTTCTAATAATTTAGCCAATAAATTTTAAAATAGAAAGTACTCAATCTTTATGGAACAATTTCAAATTATTTAGATAGTATACACATTGGAACACTTAAGAGCTTTAAAAAAGGTTTGTGTTGCTCATAGGAATCTAAATGAGTTGAGCACAAATAAGCTTACCATCGACAAGATTACCACCCAGTGCCAGCAAAATGCAAGGAACCATGGCCTGTCTGAAAATTTAAGTAGAAAAACATTAAAACAATTGGATGATATTGATTCTAGAGAAACAAAGCACACTAGTTATTATGATAAAAGAAATATATTTACAAACTAAATTAAAAGAATCTCAGGCAGCATGATTTGATATTACAATGAGGTTTTAACTCTTAACAAATGGACTCTGAAGACAAATATCAATTTTCCAAGGGGTAAGACACTTGGGCAGCCATTACTTGCAGAATTGAATTTAAGCCAATCTAGACTACTTGCTTGAGTACAGGATTATGTTATGACTAGAACAATGGGTTCATGTTTGGATTTATTTAAAGATCTGCTCATCACTTTCTATCTCTTTTCTCACTAGAGTGGAGACTAAAATGATGACATCTTTGTTTCTTCTCTTTATCTCACAATCTTACGTTATTTTTCATGTTATCATAAACATAAAGCCATGCACCATTATTCTTTAGACGTTTTGAATTTCTGTATTAGTGTTGACCCATAAATTTGTTGTGAATAGTCCTAAAAAAAGCAGTCAGTTTGCCTACCATTAATCAAATATTAATGATAATTAGTTAAACTTTAGTGAAAGAAAAGACATAAAAAAATAAAAGAAAGAACTCAAGGATACTATAAATCATTGCTGAAATAAAATTATACCCGAGAAGGACTAGGGTGTTGGTGAAGAAGGACAATGGGGCATCATCAGTTAGTATCAAGCTCTTCAAGAATGGTACAGTACCGATGGCTATTGCTAAGATCTGCTCCAGAAACAAGTATTTGAATCACTGGCAGAAAAAGAGAAAAAAAAAACATTTGCGGAATAGAAACATAAATATTCATAGTAGGGTCATTTCCCTTTTCTGATGAAATAAAAAAAATTACAGCATGAAGATGGATACATATATCTATGTTTAAGCCCAAGCAGATAATGTATGAACAAAAAAATTTTGCTGATTTTTGAATCCTTTTTATTTTTTTATTCAAATAAGGACCAACAAGAAATACTTCAAAGGAAAAATGATCTTACAGAAGAAACAAGTGGTGGCTGGAGAATTTTGGTTAGAAGCACACATAAAATATCATGCACCTGCATTAGACATCATGTCAAAAAAAAAATCAAAATACATTAACTTCAGGTGATGCAAGTTATTTGGATATTTTCCACATAAAAAAACTGAACTAGGAAAAAAGTAGAGGTTTCCATAGTTTGAGACCATTAAACAAAGGTCATCAGAGATCTAATCATGCTCTGATTATCATATGGACATGGCATGAACTATCACCCAACAACTAAGCGAAAAGAGAGAACTGACTAAAAAGTTAAAAGACAGGGCACCTAGGCTCATTTCAGGCAGTATTGCATAAACAAAATAATATGAGAAATTTTCTGTTAAAGAGTGAAAAATAAGGAATCAAACTCGTGAATTACTAAATTTAAGGTATTCAATGCAATAAGCTCTTATGATTCTCAACAAAATTATGGAGAAGTTGTATACGACAACCTAATTCACTTTCATGTTTGAAATTATATTCACAAAGTAGTTCACTTGCAGTGAAATCAGCCAATAGTCCGGAGCATATTTTTAGCTAGGACACACTATCGCAGTTACCTTAGATAGTTGCCTTTCTTTTTCTCGTTCGAATTATTTCACTATATGATATTCTACATATAAATTACTTAATTATTAGCTGAAGTTTGAATCACTTGGGTTATCTGCATACATATATGACATTATGTATGTTGTGCATATCACAATTTCATTAAGAACTACAAACCTTTTCAATCATTTGATGTCCATGTAAATGTCCATCTATTGTTTGTACGGTTACACTGCCTAAAGCTTCTGAACTTTAGGGAAATCAATATCTATTGGCACACAGAGTCATCTACCTTAACCTCTAAAATGCAAATTCTTAATTTTCATGGTAGGCGTAGTTCAAATTAATTTGCAAATAAAGACAAAAAATTGAAGCAAATATCCCTTTTTGAGGGAAGAGGCAAAAATCCTATGGTGTTAGTTTGATATTGAGCTATGGACACTTTGATATATAGAAATTAGTCACCAACTCAGACCACCTCTTCTTTTTATATTATTAAGTAAAGTCAAGATACCTTGTTCCACAATAGTAAAGTATTAGCAGTTCGCGTGACAGCAAATATTAGTAAAATTATAATGACAGAGAACATTCTTCTTACATTTCTCCATGAATTGCTTGGCTGCACCACTTTGTGGGTGATTTTTGTTAGTAAAGGGACCTGTTCCGGTGCTTCATTACTATTCATGTTTGTGTTTGGAAGTTCACTCTCTTTACTACCATCAAAGCCTTCAGGTGGTGGAGACAACATCCAAAACACGTAAGTGTAGAGAACTAAAGCTCCAATCTGATACATGCCAAACAGAAAAAGAGAAAGTAACATGGCTTAGTTAGAGATCAAATCCCAAAATACAAGTAGACATCTAAGTACCCAACTCTAAAATAGATTAGTGACATGCCATGGTCAACATATATATATCTCTGTAGCTTACTTTCCTATTTGCTGTCAAGCAGCAACTTGCATAAAGTTTGAATCAATTGAAACAAGCTCATCCAGAGTTTTTTTCTCAGCTTGATAAAAAGGTTGTGTTAACTCAGTTTGACATTTAATTTAGTTGTATAAATCTACATTTTTAGCAAGGCTTAGTTGATAGAAGTTGAAGTTCAAGCAACACCAAGAATGAACTCAGCTGTGCTACAAGTTTGTATAAAAGGAAAGTAACAAAACAGCGGTAATCCAGTCGACTAATAATGTTATAAAAAAGTGTCTAGGATCTACCCATTGACCGAATGAGATGAAGGTGTTGCCATCCTCACTGCATTTTTCTGAATCACCAAACGGGTTTGATGGATCATTACATAAAGCAGCTATCAACACAAGAGGAATGTTCCCAATATTTCCTGCATTAATCATCAAGAAATCAATATAATGTAAGCTGCATCAAGAATGATGAACAGACTAATCATTGAAAATAACTAGACAAGACATCTACAAGACCTAAATGGTTGCAAGTGTAGGAAAAGAATGAAAAAAAACCCTCGAGAAATATCTTTTCCATGTAGGAAATAAGAAAAGGAATGCAAAATTTAGAAGCCATGGTAAATCAATGCAAAGATTGACATTATATGATGGGGCATTTAAATATTGGGGTAAATTATTTACACCTCATTTCTTAATCGAATTACTATCACTTTTTTACTTCCAACTCTGAATGCAATATCTATGAAAAAATATTTGATGTTTGATGAGACACAACTTCAATTGATTGTCCATGAAGAACCTCTAAGACAAGTCTCCAAATTTAGAAATACACCTATAAGCAAGTCAAATTAGAAATTGAAAGACACTGAAAAATTATTGTAATTGTCATGGTAATCCTGGTAAAGAAATAGCAATGTTGATGAACTTACCGATTCCAATGTGTACAACAGTGAAACGGAAGTAAGCATGTGGAGGCTGGATAATCAATGCAACAATGTAGCCTATTATTGAGCCTACAGCTGTTGTAAGCAAAATATTAAATGGGATAAACCACCTGCAAGAAACTGTTGTGAACATATCTATTGTACATAAAATTTAAAAACAGAGAAAAATAGCACAAATTGTGGATATTTCATACTTGGTAGTTAAGAGGCCTTCAAGATTAGAATGTTTCTTTCTCATTAAAGACTTAAAATTGTCAGGAGAACGGCAGTAAAGCTAAAGTAATATAGAGGATTTGTATATACTCCAACACATGAAGCTCAGGCTTGTCTATGGACAAAAGATTAGTATGTGCTCTAAGAATAATAAAATATCTATTTCCAAGAATAAGCACAATTTCGCATAATAAGTGTAGCAATCACTTAATTTTTGCAACAACAAACTCCAATTACATGACCATTCATCTCTTCAAAGAAAAGATAAAGACAAAGAGGCCATGGAAATTTAAAATTGGAAGCACATTCTTACCACTCTAGTATTTTCTGTACGGTGATTGCACGTCCAAGTTGAGTGAATATCAAACAAGGAAGTAGAAGAGTAAAAACCAACTGCACAAACAGTAACAAGGAAGATTTTAGTAAAACTATTCTTTCATAAGAAAATTCACAACATATATCACCAAGCTGTAAAGCTAATTTAAACAAGAAAACATAAAAGATGAACAAATTTCAAATTCTTGTTGACTTTCCTTTTCTATTCTCTCCCCACTTAAGAAAGCTCCATCAAAACAACTTAGAATCACTTCATCAAACTCAATGAAAAGTTGTTCTCTTTTGCTACTTCATAAAAGTAGTTTAGTACGTCTCATAAAGCTCAATTTGTATGGGTTTCACATTGGCAACATTCAATAGACAAACACTAAAATATAAATGAATCAATAACTAATGTCATACCCATTGAGTTTTGTTGCTTGACTGAATAATGGTATAAATAGAGAAAACCATGAAGCTAAAAAACCAGATATAATAATTTACTTTTCACATAAGACGAAAATGCACCACCAATTTTTTTGATCTTATTTGTTAAGTAATATTTTGTCCAATGAAACTAAAAGGTTTATCATGTAAGAAACAAATAACGGAGTATTGGAAAGAAAACATTCGCTTCTAGGACATGGGAAGCTTTTCTAACTGGATACCATTAACTTGGCTAAATTCTAACATGCATAAGAAGCATTACTAAACTCAATAATTTACTGGTGCACACTAGAAGCTACTAAAATATGGAAACGCTTCTAGGACTCTTTTTTCTGCTTAAAAATTTACCCAAGATACAGATTAAAAGTATCAAGCGATTTGTCTTACCCCATTGAGAAGCTTCCTTCCATTAGCCGGTAATTTGCCAAAATATGCCATGAGGAATCCCAAAAAGCAAATCGTGAAGACCTTTATGATTGGAAGAAAGCCAAACCACATCGATGCCTCAACAGAAATGCCTCTAGCTTTTCCTTCCATTTCCAACTCCGATAACGAAAACGCTAATCAAATCCTAGATATCTATGATAATCAATACACCAAGTTTCCGCTTCTATTTAGAAATTTCATGTCCTGCATGCAGAAATTCATGCAATTGTTAACAAAGAATTCACTTTCTGCTGAGAGAAGCAAAAAGACAACACGAGCATCAAGAATCTAAATATCTGCACATGAATACAAAAGCCTAGAACTTGCATGCATACTCCCAAAATTCTCCAATATGAATAGAAAAAAATTGCAGCATTTGGTTCTTCAGTTTACGTTATAGATTATCCTTTGGTTCTAATCCTTCCCAGAAAAACATTGGTCGTGGAAATTCTTGTGGGTATTACAGATTCCTCTATAGAAATCCCTTGTGGGCATTACCGTTTGCAAAAAAAAAAAAAAAGGTCCCCTGTGGGTACGTATACATTGTACGCAACCAATATCATGGTACTAAACAAACATAATATGTCTGGGGAGAGCAAGAGCAAGAGAAAGAGAGAGTAACCTGTCTGTGCTCGGATTGGACTCCGTTGTGGGAAGGAGAGAGCGAGAGCAGAAGAGAAGGTATCTGTCTCCTCTCAATCCCAAAAGAATTGTGAACGTAAAGGAGCCGACGTTATAACTCCTAGAAGGTGAAAACCGATGAAATATTTGTAATTTCTTTCTCGTTTAAAACTGTTTTGTTTCAGATTTACGGAAATATAGCCTTATGCAGAATCTGAATCTTTTGGGTGAAGGATTATTCTCATAATGGATCGTTGGATCAACAGGTGAACGACACTTCCGAATCATTCGGCTGGGTATGAGAACCGTACGTGTGGTTTGCTCCGTGATAGAAGGGAGGCTGTGGCACAATAACATTCTTTCAAAGCATGCTGAGGGTTGAGACGACTGGTTTCAATTTTGAAAAACTTAAACGAAAAATATCATATAAATATATGATATTTATATGATTTTTAAATTATGAAACTTGGGTCGTTAAATTTCCTATCATAAATTATAAAGTTTGAAATACATATCACATAAATATATAAATTATAAGAATAAAAGGGACTTGTATATTCATGGGTCGCCTTTGGAAATAAATGAAAATCAAGAAATTCTATACCTATATAATTTCAATATAGGAAAATCCCAATCATTTTATGTACTAATGGATATAAATATTAGTGATTATCTCGAAGAAAAACCCATTGTATAGAGGAAAAAAAATTTGGAGAATTTATTTTTTGAATTGTAAGTTTTTCCATTTTAATTAGAAAAAATATAAATATTGATACCTAGACCTATTTGTGCATTGATACAAATATTATTAAAAATACTAAAACTAGAACTAACAATTATAAAAAATATAATAAAGATATTTTATCTCTCACTATTCATAAAAAACGTCTATTCTATCTCTACTTCTAATTTTCTAGTACTATTTGTTTGGTAGAGATAACAATTGCTAAAGAGATCCTAATCTCCTTTATCCATTTTTTATGTTTTATTTTATTTTTCTAATGTAATTCATTTTTTTATCGAATTCAAACAATTGTTTCCCTATTCTAATTAAAATTTTCAAAAGTACTATTTGTTTGGTAGAGAAAACAATTGCTAAAGAGATCATAATTTCCTTTAAAACTTTTTATGTTTTATTTTATTTTTTCCAATGTATCTCATATTTTTATTTCATTCAAACAATTGTTTCCCTATTTTAATTAAAATTTTCAAAAGAATTCACCTTTTAAGATCTCTTTTATGATGAACTTTTTTTCCTACTATCCTTTTATGAAATTCATTCTTTGGTAAGAAGAAGAAGAAGAAGAAGAAGAAGAAGAAGAAGAAAAAGAAGAAGAAGAATCTTTTATAAGGTATATGAGATGTTTATGAGTTATGAGTACGATGAAGATTTGTATACACCGCAATTTATATTTGAAAAGTTGAAATGTAAAAGTTGATCTTTGACTCAAGATATATGAGATGTTTATAAATTATGTGTACAAAGAATTTTTGTATGCTAAGTTACCATGGGCCATGATACTGATGTTGAATTTCAATTCAAGATTGGATGCAGTGGCCCTCAAAGATTCATTAATGTTTGCATTTCTATCAAATATATCCATGCAAAGAACTTGTAGAGATTTTTACATGAATATCATCAAGATTTGTCAAAAGTACATGTATACCATTATGATTTTAAAAAACACACATATCACTCAAATAGTGAAAATTTAGCATATATACCATCGAGCTAGTTTTGGAGTTAGAAATAGATGAAATATTCCCTAAGATGCCTGATGGTGTTAAGATCATATGAATACAATGCCTCCAATGAAAACCCTAACACAAACGTAAATAAAAAACAATTGAAATAAACCATAAATCTACTCCTACAACTAGAAAATAGTAACCCTCTTCACCATAAAATCTTAAAAAAATCTAAAACAAAAATCCTTTTTGAAAACTTACTTTTCCTATTCCCCAAGCCTCTTCTTCATCTTGCTTTCTTCTTCGTCGATGATCACAGGTCCTCTACAAAGAAGCTTCTTTTGATGATATTTTCACACTTGAGTGTCGTCCTAGTGAGAGCAAAATAGTAAGCAATCCTTCTCCTCTCCATTTGGTTGGGATGTGGGTAGAGAACATTGAGTAAGGTAGTGTTTGGTAACAATTATTAGCTGCAAGTTATTAGAAATAATCGCTTATGAGAGAAAAAGTTGAACTAAATACACAAAGAAACACCAGCTTATTAAAAAAATGCTAGCTTTTTCCTCATGTATAAAACTAATCAAAAACATTGAAAATAAAAGGCTATGAGAGGTAGCATTTTGAAAAACAATGGGATCTTTTCCCATCTATTTCCCATATTGTCCTCATTAAAATTGGCATACCTCATCGAGCAAGTAGTGTCGCGAGAAAGCCATTGCCACTCAAGCTACGGGAGGCATGCCGAGCATGCAATACTTATGAGGTGATAATGTAGGTGTAGTGCATGCTGTGAGGGTGATGATTGTGTGATGTTGGGCATGCAATGTTGAGGATACCTCATCGAGCAATTAGCGCAACAAAAGGGCCACTGGCACTCAAGCTACAGGAGGCATGCCGAACATGCGATGCCGATGAGGTGATGATATAGGTGAGGTGGTGATGGGGGATGATGCGTACGGTGCTAGGTAGATAAAGTGGGACATACCAAAATAAGTAGGCAATGCTGGGGACAGATCACTAGCACTCAATGCTACATAAGGCATGCCAAATACCTTATGCAAGGTGTGAAACTGGTTATATGACGTCAAGGCATGATGTTATGATGCTAATGGGAGTGTTGTTGTAGTGTTGATGCGATACTTATGCAGTGCAACAAGATGTAATGCCTATGTAATAACATGCAATGATATGCAATGGGATGCAATGCTTATATAGCAACATGTAGTGATATGCAGTGAGATGTAATGATATGCGATGACGTGTTATGCTTATGTAGGGGCAAGCAGTGATATGTAGTGGGATGCAATGAAATGCGATGACATGTTATGCTTATGTGGGGGTATGTAGTGATATGTAGTGAGATGTGATGTAATGTGATGACATGCTATGAGACGCTAAGTGACAAGTTCAAGAATAATTAGCCTAAAAAGGGGTGTGATAGACCATGAAGCTTGCACAAAGAGAGGCATTAGACAAGACTAACGGGCCCTCCAACTAACGGAAGGGGCATGATGAGTTGACAAACTCATTATCAGATAGTTAGGGTTACCAACCCGAGGAGAGAAGGGGCGTGGCAAGTCTGACGGGCTTGCCAATCGAATAGTTAGGGCTATCAACCCAAGGAAGGATATTGCAAGTGTGAAACTCGCCATCCAGAAGATGGGGCACGATGGAGGCGATAGGTAAGTGGTGAGCTTTAGACTTACCAATTGTCCAAGAATAGGGTATCGATCAGTAAAAGGCCTAACGATGAATAGGAGGCTATTAGCAAGCTCAAAAGTTTGGCACCAAGCCTAAAGATAAGAGGGCATTGACGAACTCAAGAGTCTAACGCCAAGCCAAAAGATAATAGGACAGGAGTCAGAAGTCTAATGCCAAGTTGAAAGATAAAATAGGGGGATCGTTGGCGGACTTTATAGTTTGATGCTAGGCCCAAAAAGAAAACAGGAGATCACTGACAGACTCTACAATTCGTCGCTAGGTTGAAAGAGAAAAAGGAGGCCATCGGCAAACTTTGCATTCTGACACCAAGTCGAAAGAGAAAAAGGAGGCCATTAGCAGATCCTGCAGTCCAATGCTAGGTCGAAAGAGAAAATAGGAGGCCATCGACAGACCCTATAGTCTGATGCTAGGTCGAAAGAGAAAATAGGAGGCCATCGATGGACCTTGCAGTCCGACACCAGGCCGAAAGAGAAAATAGGAGGCTATTAGTGGACCCTACAGTTCGGTGCCAGGCTGAAAGAGAAAACAGGAGACCACCGACGAACTTTGTAGTTCTGTGCCAATTCGTAAGAGAAAAAGGAGGCCATTGACGAACTCTACAGTCCGACACCACGTTGAAAGAGAAAATGGAGGCCATCGGTGAACTCTGCAGTCCAATGCCAAGTCGAAATAGAAAAAGGAGGCCATTGGCAAACCCTGTAGTCTGGTACCAAGCCACTTTTGTAGAGGATTTTGTCTCTTGAGCAACACTAGGTTGCAACTCTATTGAAAAGGAATGGGTACTTATGACATCACTATGATCAAAATAGGTGTGGACGGTGCTAACAAGGTTGGAAACAAGGGGTAGGAGCAAGTGTAACAAGCGATCTAAATAGAGTGACGCCCTTCCCAAGTGTAAAGGGTGTGCATCAACAAAAGCCTTTGGCCATGGTCGATTTTGATCAGCAGGAGCAAAGACCCCAAGAGTCTCTTGCCATGGTTGAGGCTATAAACCAGGTACAACAAAAGGATGGGGAAAGGATCTTTTCTAAGGATGTGTTGAATTATGCCCTCTAGAAGCTTGCCCACCCCTAATGGACCCCGAGGAAAACCTTGCCCATTTATACCCTAAATTTTGTCCCTAGCCACCTCGACCACCCCTTCTACCTTTATAACTTCTAAACTGTTCACCAAATGGCTTGTATGAGTCCCTATAAGAATAGGAGCCCATCAAAAAAGGACTAGGCCCCAAGAAGAACTAGAAGGAGATCATATGTCCTAGATTCTATTAAAGTGAATACGCTAGAAATTTCTAGCAAAAGAGAAATAACACAAATTAGGAAGATCTTTCCCCAAGTGAAGATGGATTTTGACCTTGGCAAATCCTTGAAACTGGGCCTGGTCATTGCCAAAGTCGACTTCTAACAACTCAACAAATTTAGCAGTCATTCGATGGAATAAATTGGCACTCCAAAGATGATGAGGAATACCTTCCAAGCGGATCTAGAAGCCCTTATCTCTAAAAGTCTAAATGGAACTAGTGTGAACAGACCAAGCAGAGAAGGATACAGGTGTATTAGACACAACCATACGAGAAAGGCTTAAGGTTCCTTCTTTAAGTGCTTGGGAAGGGAATTTGACTATGTATCTACTTGGGGATACATCAAAGACTTCCAGATCTAAGGGATGGGTCCAGAGAAGGGCAATGTAAGACAGTAGGTCCTCCTTGGATAGTTGGGTAGTCGCTATAGCACAAGTAGATAGAAACTCTAATTGATCGTGTCATTTGATGGAAAGATAGCAATGGGATACTGAGGAGTGAGACTAGCCATTAATGCTAATGTATGAGGGTGGGCTTTGTTAGCTAGAGGATCTCGTCTCATAGATTTACATGAGAAGAATTTGCATATGGCCACTGAGTGGTTAGGTGAACTACATTTAAAACAAGAACCACTATATCTACAACGATGTTTATTAACACCCTGAAGGCCACATTTAAAGCACCTACCTCCTCAAGCACAAAACAAGTGTAATGGAGAGAGAGGATGCCCCCTTTTCACCACATTCCAGCCAACCACCAAAGACTCCAACAAATTGCCGAAGGGTTCCAAAATGAGAGATGAAGAGGGGTTGATGGGAAGCGTATTAGTGTTTGCAAGAGGTGGGGGAGAGGCCAATGGAAGGAAACGAGAGCCAATGGTTAAAATCTTGCCTTGTTCAAAATCAAAATCTAAGTTATTTAACTGAAGATCAAGAATAGTGTTTGAACATATCTTTGAATTAAATGCTCGATTGCCAATATTGTGTTTGATCATTAAATTTGGGTGGTGTGCTTGCAAAGTCTTTCGAAGAAGGGTGAGAGAAGTCACCTATTGCCCCATCGACTGACAAATGGCAAAGCCATATCAACAGAAGGATTATAGGGGAACTTAGGATTTAATAAAGGAGCATGAGGCAAATTTAATCTCGTATCCTCATTAATAAAACCTATATTAAAAGTATTAATATAGCCACTAATTACCAGCTGGAATTTGAGATGTCAGAATTTAAATCTTTAGTATCTCCTCGACATACACGCCCCATTAACTCACTCCTTCGCTGTGGTAGTGGGACATAATCCCAACGATTAGAAATTTTATTCTCTAGAATACTAATAAAAGAATACTAATGAGGTATTGAATGATAATTTACCTCAATAATAGTGTTATTATTGGAATTAATACTAAAGTTTAGTATCATCGACATAAACAAATTTGGCGTAATTAATGTCTTAATTGCAGTGCAAACAATTAATGACTCATGGTTCCTATTACAACGGCCATAAAAAGAAGGGCTTGCCAGAGAAGACAAAGACCTGGCTGGATCAGTCGCAACTGAGAAATACAAGGCAAGGAATAAGCAAGCACAAAAATTTGCTACCAAGTCCTAGTAGATGATACCGACACATCATCCATGGTCAGAGAGGGGTTAGATGTTCTCCTTAATTTAGTCATAATAAGTTGGAGAATTGGAGAACGTATGTTGTGAATTGTTTGGTTTGTGTTGTGCAAGTTTCTTCTGTGTTTATTGTCCACTTATTATGACTAAATTAATTGTCATAAAATAATAGCCATTGTAATACTGCTCTCAAGAAACAAAAAGAGAGGATCATAAATTCCCCTAGAAGTGACCTACTCCCCCCACATGACAGAGAGGGGTTAGATTTAACCAAATCTAGAGGCTTATCTATTTTAGATCTACTGGTATTTTTCACTAGAGAAAGATCATAAGGAAACACCCCCCTCCAGATCCAACGATTTAATCACTTGCATAATAGAGAGTAGGGGTGGATACGGCTCGGTTTGAGACAAAATCACAAACCAAATCATATTATTTGGTTTGAACAATTTTCAAACCAAATTGAACCATTTTATCTATTGAAACCGAATCATTGAAAATCGGTTTGGTTCGTTTCGATTTGTGGTTTAACCATTTAATAAAACTTATAGAAAAAAATAAAATGTTGATAGTGAAAAATGAAAGTATATAACTAGATATGAGATAAAATGACAATAACCATGTCTAATACTGCGAAATTCTAAATAGAAATCACGATTCTTAGTAATATAAAATTCTCATGTATCATTTTATGATAAAATTACAGTAGTGAAGTTTATCGACTGCAGCTATCAAACGTAAAACAACCTAGCAAAAGATACATAAGAATGACTAAAAACGTTTTTGTTTAACTTCTAGTGACAATCAGTTAAAAAAACAACCTAATAAAAGATACATAAGAATGACCATGATTCGAGCCATGGTTCTAAAAGATACATGATTATATTCTTTTAAATATTTAATATACATATTAACATATATAGTTTATATTGAATTCGATTCGGTTAAACCGTCCTTGAAACCACAAACCGAACCATATAGTTTGGTTTGGAGATATTCCAAACCAAACTAAACCACTGAATTTGAAAAATCGAATCGAATCACTAAAAATGGTTTGATTCGATTCAGTTAACCAGTTTGGATGGTTTCGGTACCCACCCCCAGTAGAGAGATCGGCTAGAGAACAAAGAGAGTTACCCATTCTAGCATTAGGAAGCTAGATCTACTAATACTAAGGTGCTTAGAAGGAGAAGAGAGCACCTTATCTCTAGTAAATGTAGATCTGAGCCAGAAGCTTATTGTGAAGTAGAAGGAAGCTATAAGAGAGAGAGGGGAAAGGCCATAAAGGAAAGAAAACTCAATCGGCCTCACAGACAACTGAGACAAAACAAATCTCTTCCTCCATCCATGTCTGGCCCTAACAATTAAAGCTGGTGAAGACTTCCTTGTAAAGACTTATCCATCATAACATCCACAAAAAAACTCCCTAGAAGAACAACAACCAATAACAGATCACTACTATTAATGCAATGAGGCCGTGCTTTAGATCCAATCAACATCATCATGGAAATCTTAAATGGAAGCAACCACGAAAGCAATGGAGTGCGAGCTTCAGCTGATGGTAGATTGCTACTAACTAGAGCAATGAAGCTGATCTGCCCACCAATAGTGAATCAAAGGTTGAGGGCGAGAGCGAGAGCTAAGAATCGTATTTATAAGATTTTGTGAAGTGACTTGACTGTACATCTAAAGTTCTGTTTCAATGTACAATATCTAATCATCCTCCAAAAAGTAATGCCACCATATCACTCTCAGGTAACATACTTTCTAAGTTTGCATAGGTTCAACTTAGAGCTAATTTTCAATTGCATTTCAAATCGCATAAACTAAACAATCTATCCTTGATATAAGGGCATTTCATAAAATTGGACATGGTTGTAAACGAACCAAACTGTTCGCAAATAGTTCGTGCTCGGTTGAGACTGAATTAGGCTCAAGAAAGATAAACAAGTGTGACCCAAGCGACCATTGTTTATCCAAACTTGATTCAATAAAGGCGTTTAGAGTAATGTTTGTTAAAATAGGACAATTTTCAGGTGCGGTTAACCCCCACTTGACATTTACACATGAACAGTGTAGTTGTGGGCCCCACACTGTTGGTGTGTGTGGGGCTTCTACGGCCCAACCACAACTGAAATTTTCCCTGTAAAAATAATTGTGTAGGTATTAGAAATATATTTAATAACAATGTACATAATAATACTCTACAACCACTTAGTCTAGTCGTGAAGTCTCTTTGTGGTTGTATGAGAGGTCGGAAGTTCGACTCCCATGGACATCATATATATTACATCACTTAGTAGTGGTTTCTCATAGCCAAGTGTTTGAGTGTAATATATATTAATTACCGTTTACAAAAAAAACAAACAATGTACATAATAAAATGTATCTAACATTAATGCTTGTATTTAATATGGTTCAACTGTTGTTTTGAATAAATGGTATTTTAAATTCAAGTAGTCTCATGTCATGATATTCCATGACATCAAGATAGCTAGAATTGATCTATGCACAATATTAAGCTTCTACTAGATTCATTTTGGTGTTGCAAGTTCATGTAAAATTACATTTAAGGCTTCAACTTTTTGTAAAATTACATAATATATCTTGAATAACATTAGATGCATGATAAATAAATATATGAAATAAATTAAGTAACAATAATGTCCTCGGCATGAACAAATTGAGCCTTTCATTAAATTCTAATTGGATTAGGATTGCTTCTCAAGTTTGCAACAAGATTGCTCTTTTCATCCTTTTTTGCTCATTATATATGGATTTACATGCAACACCTTATGTTTTTATACAACTATATAAAACATCTTGAGTAACATTATTTACATGAAAAAGTTAAATATTAGAATATATATATATATATATATATATAACAATAATGTGCTCAACACGAGACAATTTGGGTTTTATAACCTTCGAGAGCCTCTGACTTTGCCCCCAGTAGTAGCCCCAAGGAGTTGGGGATGTTAAGCTACTCGAGTGCTTATCTTGGACGACCACTGTTACACCTATTATTTGATTGCCTTTTAAATGGCGCATTTTACTGAATACAACTGAAGGCATGCGTTTTAGGGGTGTTTCTGGCACATAGTTGGGTTGCATAGTTCCAGTCTGTAATTTAGGCATGTAGCCTTGTGTTGGAATTCAGTAATTCTGTAGTTAAGTGTCGAGTTAAGTTTTGTAATTTGGATTGATGATGATGTTAATTTGATGTTTGAGGACTATTTGGTATGTAAATCCTTAAGGATATTTATATTGAATAATTTTGGATTATTATTGGAGATTGGTATAATTCTGGTTAATAATTTAGATTTTCGTGTACACATGGCTATTTTCATGCATGTGACATGCTTTGGGGATTGAATGTGCAAAGTGTGGAGGGTTGGGTTGCCTTGTGCCCATGGGGTTGTGCAAGTGGCTAGGAGGGAGTGATTCGTGATGGCGTGCATGCATCCTTGTCCAGGTGGTGGTGTAGACGTTTCTTCCATTCCACGGCTATAAAAGGAGTGCAACCAACCTATCTCCCTCTCCATTCTCCTTATCCTTCTTCTGTAAGACAAGAGAATGAGAGAAAGTAAAGAGGAGAAGGGCTTGTGGTGAGTTGCAATGAGAGAATGGGAGAGAGAGAGCTATGGAGAGGAGACCTTCTTGAGCCTTCTTCTTCTTCCTGCATATGAGAAAAGGAGTTGAGAGGAGGGGAAGAAGTTTATGCTTTTGTTCTTCCTTGGTCCGTTGCGAACACTGGACGACGCTTCACCACCGACGCCTTTCGCTCCGTTGTGGCTATGAGCTCGTGGAGGTAAGTTTTGCTTTCGTAGTGGCCAAGATCGTCTTTCTCTGAGCATGCACGTTGAACCTGTGATGAAACCTTGTCGTAAGTGCAGCATGCTCGTGGAGTGGGAGGTAAAACCTCGTTGCCGTCCGTGTGCAAGCAAGCCCGTGGAGGTGAGTTTCAGCTCCACAGCGTATGGGGTTCATCTCCCTTCCTAGCATGCATGTTGATCTCATGTCCCCTTGTTGTGGGTAGTCAGCGTGGAAGTTTGTGGCATGTCGTGGGGAGGTGGTGAGCTCTAGTCATCGTCCTCATGGAGGTAAGTTTTTGGGTTTACCATTATTGGGTTCACTATTCTCCTCCCATGCATGCATGAGAATGGAATTAATCTTTGATTGTTGGTTCTTGTTGGGTGCTGTGAGCACTCGTGCATGCTCAATTGGAGGGGAGAGCCATTGCGTGAGGAGTTTCGATGTTGGGAGGCTGTCGGTGTTGCGTTTTGGTTCCTGTGCAGGCTGTGTGGCTTGTCTCGAGGTACACATCCCAATGATCTCTCTTCTTACGCATGAAATATGGTAGAATGACTATGCACTTGATGATCTTGTTGTGTGGGAGATTATTCATATTTTTAGGGGATTTTATGTTTATTTTTTAGTGAATATGCATTTATGCAAGCTCTCAGGTTGCTGCTCATGTGTACATATATGTTGATTTTTTATTGAAAATATCTTAAGTTTTACACATCAAATTCTTGTGTTTTTTATCTCAAATGATAGAGTTTCTTGATTTCTTCTTTTCAGTATATTATGTGCAATTTTTGGTTTATTGTGGAAGAATCTAGATGTGTCACAAGCTCATAGTTGAACCTCAATTTGTTTTACTGAGGACATGGAAGATCGGTACACGTATATTAGGTGCATTTTGGCCACATGTTTTGAAAAGGCAGTGATTTTGGCCAGTTTTCGTAGATATTATGTTTTTGTTTCTGGTGAATGATAATGAATTTAAAGTGTTTTTGAAATAATTTTTGAAAAAATGACAAGAATATTTTGAAAAGAGTTTTATTGTTTTTTTTTTTTTGGTAGACCAAGAGACTAGAGGGTCGTGTTGTCAGAACTAGAGGATACAACAATATTCCTGCGTGGCCAAGCACGATGTTTAGGTTAAAATTCTAAGACCAAGCGGTTGTAGTTAAAGGTCGTCAGATCCTAGAGGTTCAATACTATTGGATTCAAGTTCACAAGACTGCGGCTGAAGTCTGTGGGTTGAGGTACCAACTGAACTCAGAGGTATGATACTCTAATTGCTCCGAATGCTGAAACTTGAGGTGCTCGCTAGACCTAGAGGTTAGAGACTCTAGTTGTCTAGGCACTGAGACTAAGACATCGAGAGGACAAACTTTGTGTAGTTTTAGCCAATACAGGTAGTTGTATGTGCCCCATTTCTGGTGACGTCTTAAGAGAAGACAACTTCCCTAAGAAGGGTTAGCATTGCTGAGGGTCTTTCAAAGAGGTTGGACTTTGGGATAGATAGGTTCCTCACAAGGTGGCCTATTTGTGGTAATGCAATACACTTCGGTATTTGCTTGTGACCAGTCAATTATTTGACGTCGAGCAACACAACTTAGTTTTTTGCCTATGTGGCATCGTGGTGTTTTGAGGTTTTGGCCTATGTCGCTCAAGTTTTAGGGAGATGTTACTTTAGAGTTTTGGCATGCTCTCGAGCTATTTTATGGTTTAATAGCAGTGGTTAAGATTTTAAAGTTATGATTCCATATTTTTATTTGGCTCTTGTCAAGCTTTGTTCCCAGTTTTATAGTTTTATGTGGAGTGTGTGCTAAGTGACTTTTTTTATAGTCACTCACGTGTATATTCATTTTGGTATTCAGTTTGCAAATGTAGATGTGTAGCAGACATTCTTTATAGTGCATATAACAGGAGTCACATAGTGACACACTTTAGGTTTTTGGATAGATAGTTCTTTTATTAGCCTTTGATCTTATTATATTTGAGGATTATATTATGCTTTCAAAATTGTTTAGGTTAGTATTTTGGATTGTAGCGACTAAGGTTGTTACAGATTTGGTATAAATGAACTAGGTTCACTTAGTGCATGGCATTACTCATGCCTTTGGTAAGGAAGGCTATAGTTGATCGGTTGGGGATCCATGGCTACACCAATTAAAATGACTGCATGCACCGACGTTCAAGGGCAAAGGAGGACCCATGGAGACCAAGGTGTGGCTATAGAGGATCATGAAGATCTTGGAAAGTTATGGTTTACCAATGTTAGCCCATGGCAAAGATGATTATGATGGCATCCCACTTCGAGGATGAATACAAGAAGTTCATGGAAAGTCGTCCCAAGGGAAAGGCTAAGAAGTCATTTGCTTCATGGTTTTCTTTCTCTAGTGCATAGAGTTTCGACAACTCTGGAAAGAAGAAGAAGGAGAGGCCTGATAGTATCTCTAGTGATAGACATAGCTTTGCAGGCAGGAGCAACATAGATTTTAGCCGAGCACGTTCCAATGCTAGCATGCCAGGTGGAGGGTCTTGTTTTCTTTGTAGCTAGCTGGGTCATCTTGTTGCAAAATTATCCCTGTTCACAGCAAGCACTGACCCAACTAGTGTGCTATAACTCTGAGAAGCTGGGACACGTTTAGTGGTTCTGTCCTGACCCTCCCAAGAGAGCAGGAGATGCACCACAACAACCAACCACAGGACATGTCATCTCCATCACCACTCTTGATACAAGAGCTTCTAGACATGTTGTTGTTCGTAACTCTTCTATGCTCTGAATTGATGTTTATTATAGTTGTTTGTTTTCTTTTTGTTATTCGTGTGATTGTGTGTTAGGTTCTTTTTTTGTGGCAAGCAGGATGGCTAAGGTTTTGTTTGACTCAGAGAGTTCATTCTCCTATATCTCTAAGTCCTTTTTGTTGGATCGAGAGACTTCTTTAGAAGAAGGTGCATAGTGAAGCTAAGTAATTTTAAGTCTAATTACTTAGCTTTAAAAATAGAAGCTCAAATATAGCAATAAAATTGGAAACTAAAATTTAAAGCAATCAAAGATAAGGATGAGAGACAATGAAAATAGACATAAAAGATTTATAGTGATTTGGCCAACTCTTGCCTAGTCTACTATTTGAGAATCCCTCGAGAGCTTCCTTAATTTAATTTCTTACTCGTTTGACAATCGCTTTGCCAAATCCCGCTCAGACCACAGTGCCTCTCTCAATTGGAGAAGCCTTGAATCCCTTTGAAGCTTTACAAAGTATTTCTTTTACACGTCCAAGCTACTTGATCTCCCAAACCAAAGTACAAGACAATGTGTGATGGGAATTGAAGCTCACTTGTCTTTTTCTCAGAAGACTCTCTACTTGATGGGAATTGAGAATATGAGCTTTCTCTACTTGATGTGCAATGAGCTTAGGATAGCTTGTCTATTTCTATTTGAGTTGAAGGGGGTCGCATTTATAAGAAGAAAAAAAACAAAGATAGTATGTCAGTTCACAAATGGCTACTTATTCGACACACCGAACTAAATTCGACCGGCTGATTTGCCTTTTGTAGTTTACAACAGTCGACCACTTTGGTAGACCAAAAGTGATTCCATGTGCTAAAGTTGATCTCTATTGTAAACCCTGTTATGCCAAATTTTGATATACCAAAAATATTCGGTATGTCGAAATCAACCTTGAACCTATTTTTATGATTTTTCTAAGGTTTTCTACTTAGGTTCTTGAGTATTCATATTTTCCTAGGATTTGGATTTGTTTGGGAGATCTTTACATATATCCTAGGTATACAAAGAAAGATTAAAAATTACATCAATAATTTTTACAATCAATTCAATGAATTTCTTTGGTTCTTGAATTTCCTTAATTTCTCCTTGAATTCTTCAAGATGTCTTCATGAATCTTCCTTCATGACATTTTTCTTTACCTTTCTTCGTGTATCTCCACTTGTGAGTCCTTTCTTGGAATTTCTTCAAATTATATGCTAAACATTTCTCAAATAATCACATTAGCCTTTTTTTTGGGCAATAATAAAGTAACCTTTTATTAAGATGAGAAAGTTACAAACACAAAGGCTACAAGATGACTAAGGAACAAACTCCAAAGTCATAGAGTACTCAGAGCACACAGTGCTCTAATATTCCAAAGAATATAAACCTAGACTTGGAAGAGAATACAACTAACTAAACAAAAGACAAAACATCCTCTAGGTCAACATATGTGCAATAAACACAATGCGAGAATACCTCCATCTCAAATCCCAAAAACCCGACCCTTGCGGGAAAAAAGAGATAGGAGGAGGAGGGTATTCGAGTACTCAACTATCATCACCAACTTTGCTCCTTTTTCGACGAATAGCAGGGAGGCCCCATCTATCTAGATTGCATATACCATGCAACTCCGTAGGCAGATCAAGGAAAGAATGATATACGATGTCAAAATTGGACTTCCCTCCTTGTTTGGCTAGAAAGTTAGCGGCAAAGTTAACCTTATGATAACAATGGAAGAAGAAAAGTCCATCAAAAGCCTAAATCATCCTGCACCACTTGCAACATTTCCATTGAATCAAAGCTCTCCCTATCAACATGTTAATGGTAGCTTCAAAATCAGATTCCATAATGGACAAGGACAGGCCAGCCTCAACGAAAAGCCTAATTAGGTCCCAAATAGCATGCATCTCAGCCTCATTACTGGTGATATTGCCATAGGAATGAGAAGAAGCCAAAATCACTCTGCCATTGTAATCTCGAATGATACCACCACCACCTAAACATGATCCTAAACTAGAACCATCAACATTCCCTTTGAGCCTGAATTTAGGAGGGATCCAATGAAGGACCATGTACCAAGCAACCATAGTAGTAAGAATATGAAATCCAAGCTTAACTAAGCCTACAACATCCCTTCCTAGGAAAGAGAAGCTAATACCTTCAAGGACAATGTTGCAATCATCAATGAGAAAAGTTAGAATTTAATGGTGAGAATGTGACCTAGCAAAAAAATTTCTAAAACAATGCTCCTACCAAATATGCCAACATATAAACCCTGGCAGTAAACCAATAAAAGTTTTCCTGTACAAAGATGGACCAGCTACAAAATACAGGAATACTAGGACCTAATGGTGTAGAAAAGATCATCATCCATAGGCAAGTGTAAAGCAGACTCGAAATGAATGGCATAAGAATTTAGCCAAGTCACTATGAAGTAATAGATGTTCCAGAGTCTCCACAGTAGAAGATATACAACAACTGCATTTAGACACAAAAGGGATCTTGCCTTGAACATTCTTATCAATAGGCACACCATTTCAATAAAGATGCCAAAGGAGCAAAGAAACCTTAGGTGGCAAGAGACCAAATCAACTTGGACATGGACGATTTCCTACATGTGAGGTGCATCATATATGCCACATTCATAATAGAGAAATTCCCACTAGGGGAGGGAATCCAAATCAACCTATCATTGTGTAGACACCCCAATTTCCTAATTTTGCAAGATGGAGATGTGGTGCCTGAGTTCTAACCCTAATTGAATCTGTTAAGCTCACTTGAGTCCACAAGACCTATTTAGGCCCATTTAACTCATGGAAGGCTCATTTAATTCATTTTGGCCCATGAGAGCGTACTTGGGCCCATTAAGTCCACATAGGCCCAATTGAAGCCCGTTAGGCCCATGGAGGCCCACAAGGCCCATGTAGGCCCATTAAGCCTATGACGGCCCACCATAAACAATTCAACCCATTTTTACCCTCTTTTTTCTTCCTACCCAACACCCCATTTTTTCTTCTCCATTTCCATTTGTTCTCTTCACTCATTGTTTTTTAACAATCCAACACTCATCCCTCTCATCTCACCCTTTTATTTTTCTCACTTAGCCACAGAATCCACTCCTTCTCCCCATTTCTCTCACAATTCAGCCACTGAACCCACCTCCTTACTGAGCCATTCCAACCCAACCCGAGCTCCACTGATCCAGCAAGCCACCAAAGCAGCCAGAGCCACTGATGTGCCACCGGTGAAGCTTGGATCGTCGTTCATCTCTGTCGACGATCAAGGTGGCAGCAGGGAGGCAGTGGTTTGGGTTCCTATTAGTTTGTTAGGTTGTTACGAGTTTAGTTAGTGGGTTAGGTAGTTAGTTAGACGGTCTGTTAGGACAGTTAGTGGACTGTTATGGGTTGGGTCGTTGGGTTTCTCTGCCTATAAAAGGAGGGGTAGAGGTAGAGATTTAAAAGGACTTTTGGCGAGATAGAAGGAGAATTGAGAGTGCCAGAGGATTCTGGAGAGAAAGGAAGGTTCGCGGAGAGAGGAGGAGGAGAATTTCAGTGCTTCAGCGAGCTGTAGAGGTAGATTCGCTACGTCAAGCCAGGTACGCCCCTGTCTAACCATTTCTAGCTTTGTTTGTAGCTTCCTGGGTTCCCTCTCTCTTTCTTGGATCAATTTCGATCAATCTAAAGGTCGGAATTGCTCCCCAGACTTCACCGTCGTCGTTTTCCAACGATGTAGTTGGGGGGCTGGTCCAGGACACGGCCCTAGCCTCCAAGCATCCTATCTTCCTCCCCTAGTGTTCCTCGAGCTTCTCCACTCCCTAGATCACCGCTCCATCACCTCCAGACAGCTCCGCACGAAGATCACTGGAGACACGCCAATCCAGCAGTCGTCGGAGAAGACGACTGCTCCAGTGGAGGATCGCGTGCCCCCGCTGCTCCAAGCTCCTCCAACGGTCCAGCAACACTCCCCGACGCTCCACGAAGCCTCCGAAGCCTCCTGAATCGTTCCACGAGCTCTAAATCACCGTAGCAGCCATGCTCGTCGAAGGGGATGCCGTCGACGACTGTCGGAGCACGCCTCCACTCCATCCTCCCTCATTCTGCTCCAGGAGAAGCGTGGAAGCTCCCTAATGCTCCACGATGCCCCCACGACCACCAGATCGCCGCGCCGCAGCCCCGACAACCCTCCTTCTTCCTCGACGCCGTTGCTGAAGCTCCTCGACGGCAAGGTAGGTGGGAGGCCCGTTCCCATCGTTGATTCTTAGATCCACTCCGATGGATCATCTGCCCTCACCTCCTTCTTGCTTCCCATGAAGGCTTTTTATGCCCCCTCCGGCGATCATCGGCGACAGAGTTCTGTTGCCGGCGACCGTCGTTTCTTTTCTTCTTTTAAAAACAAATTAAAACATTTTATTTTGATTGAAGTTCTGAAACTATGTTTTCTTTGCATTCAGATCCTTTTCTCATTACACATAGGTCCTTTTATTATAAATAGGTCCTCCATTCATTTTTCATAAATCATTCGAATAAAGTTTTCACTGAAAATATTACATTTTCCCCCCTGAACATTTAAAATAATGTTTTCTAGGTTTAAGAATTTAACAAAAGCCCCCTGGATTTCTTTTCATGCTTTTTAATCCAACATTTTTGCATAAAAGCCCCTGTATTCGTCTAAAATTCTCCAGAATGCTTATTTTTTCTAGTTAAATGGCATTTAAGCCCCAGTATTCTTCTGAAACCTTCTAGAATACACATTTCTTTGGTTTATTTGCATTTAAACCCCTGGATTTTATTGAAAACTTCTCTGAAGCATGTTTTTCTGGTTAAATTGCATGAAAGCCCCTGTATTCTTCTGAAATTCTTCTGAATGCATTGTTTTGTTGGGTAAATTGCATTTTAGCCCTTACATTTCATAGAATTTACTATGAATGCTTGTTTTCAGGGGTAAAATGATTGTTTTGCCCCTGAAACTTTCTGGAACCTTTCTGAATCATTTTTCTTGCATGTTACCCTGAATTTCTATTGGATTGTTTTAAATGCTTGTTTTAGTGGTAAAATTGCATTTTGACTCCTAAGAAAGCTTCATTTTGACTAGGGATGCACATTTGGCCCTAGATTTCTTCATAATTATATAGAATGTGTTTTCCTATGTATTTGTGATGATTTGGGCTTCAAAATATCAGTTTTAATCAGAATTTGGGTTTTTTTGCACAAAGGCCCTTGGAATTCTCACTATTTACACTCACGTATGCATTTTGCACATTTTTTCACATCTTTCTGCACAAGTTTTCTACCTTTCCTTCCTTGCTTTGCGCACGCTTTCCTAGCTTGGTTTTCTCGCCGCTTCCTGGATTCTCCCGTTTTTTTCGCCTTAGATTTGTTTTGGCTTTCCATCGCCTGAGGGCGTACAGTAAAAGGCTTGACAATGATGACATGATTCCGAAATGAGGATTATTTTCCCCTTTTTGATTTTCTCAAATTTATTCGAATTTCTTCTGATTTGCGAGACACTTTCCGAGAATTTCTCGATTTTCACGATTTTCCTCATCGCCCAAGGGCGTACAGTAAAGCGGCATTCTCCATGCCTACATTTGACCCTCGGATTAACTTTTCCCTTTGTTTCATTTATTTACTTTGATTTGGCATGTTTTCAGTCATATTTAGCATGGGCATATAGAATAAGCAAGCATACATTCATAGACCATTGACAATAAGGAAACCTAGAAAGACCGAGTTTTCTCGAACGCATGGGGGTGCCTAACCCCTTCCCCATGCATAACCAGAATCCTTATCCTTTCTTTGGCCTGCATTCATTTTAGCATTATCCATTAGGCACGGAGCACACACATACATTCTGCATCTTGTTTGCTTCCCAGTTTTCTTGTGTTTTTTTTGGTTTTCCTTATCTTTCCATTAAAAGACTAGGTGGCGACTCCTTTCCTTATCCTTTCTATCTTCCCTTGGTGTTTCCGGGTCTAGTCTCTTCCTCCGGATTCACCATCTTCATCGTGACCATATCGGGTCTTCTTGTGTGCTTCTACGCACCTGGTAGGAGGAGAGTCGTGCAAGGGTTCCATCGTCATGGTCACACATTGCTTCCTAGAGGATCAACAAGAAGGCCCTGCAAGTCTCTCCACAATCTCACGGCATTGGAAGAGTCCCCCTTAACGTCACGTGAAAACGGTCAGTATGGTGGAAGACGTCCTGGATAGAGACACTCAGATCTGTACCTTCTGAAGCACAAAGCCTGTTAAAATGAATGCCCTCAGACCACCATTTATCCATCCAAAAGGATCTATTTCCTTTATCGATTAACCATAGAGAATTGGCCACCACCCAAGGCATGATATCCATGAGCTTTTTCCATCGCAAGGTTGTGAAAGTTTGAACATAGAACCATCCCTTGATAGGAATTTTGTACTTAGAATGGCAGAACTTACTCCAAAGAGACTCCTTCAAAAGCAATCTCCAATAACTCTTGATGTTGAATAAGAGGCGAATATCTTGAAGCTTGCGAATTCCACAACCCGTCTCACACAAAGAAGAAGAGCAAATACTCCACTTGACCTAATGAGCTTTCTTTTTGCCATTCTAGAAGCCCCATAAGAAGTCACTCAATAATTTCTCGATATACTGCAACACGCCTTCACTAGCTTTCGAGACAGCCAAAACATGCAAAGGAATAAAGGACAAGACATGTTTAACTAGCGTAAGACGTCCACTCATGGATAAGAAATTAGATTTCCATCCTAAAATCCGTCTCCTAATCTTCTTTGTCAAGCCAAAAAAATGATGGAGTACATTCTCCTAGGAGCAATAGGAGCACCCAAATAATCACATTAGCTCGATATAAAAAAAGATAAATTATTTTGTTATCATCAAAATTAAATATTAAGATGTATATTTCCTACAATCTCCCCCAATTTTATGATGACAAAAACATTAAAATTTTGTTCTAGGAGCTCCCCCTATCAATAAGCATGGGGTTGAAAAAATTTTGATCATTAATTCTCCCCCTTTTTATTGTAAGCTTATAAGCAAAATTCTCATCTCAAAGTTAAAAAATTTCAAATCAGTGTTATTTTGAGAAAATGATTTTGAAACAACAATGTTCCCCCTATTTTGTATAATTTTGGTCAAATTTTCATAATATAATACCATCTTCCCTTTTTTTGTCATGAGCAAATAGATAGCAATAGACAATTAGATAGATAATGAATGTATTTAGACCATAATGAAGATGTATATTTCCTCAAAAATTTTAAAAATAATTCAATAATCCTAAAAAAATATTATATAGCAAATGAATGGATTCTTTAAGTAGATATGATAGTTTCATGCTTAAGAACTGAAAAATACTTCTTTTAGAAAATTCGACAGATCGAAAAATTTCAGTATACAGTTTTTCAGGGATTTAGTGAATTTTGTGGATTTTATGAGATGATAATAGATGGCTTTTATGAGTGATTTGAGTTGCACATACATAAAATTTAGCTAGTCAAATTATCCAAATTTCTTTATAAAATGCAACTTTAAGCACAAATATAAGATTTAGACACTGTAATGACCATGAATATTCTTACATCACAATAAATCCATAGAGTCACAATAACACAGAGTTATAATCAGTGTACATTATCTCTCTCTCTCTCTCTCTCTATATCTAACATCTATCCTAATTCAGGCGGTGAAGGTGGTGGTCGAGGATATCCATAGAGGTGCCTCATGATCTTAGAATGATAGTGATCCATTTCCTCACCGAGCTGGGCCCTATGTTGATCGGAGTGAGCAACATAATGAGTCAAATCTTGTGGAAAGAGAATTCAGGTTCTTAGTGAAATCGTCTCTCCAATCATAAGATTGTTTGAATAACTATTCCTGTCGTATAATGTGTCCGTTTTAATTACCGCAAGTGCACAACATCTAATGTAGTACGTCGGCAAATACAGGTAGATCCTATAGAGAAAAGTGTTTTAGAATCAAAGATTTATTACCAATTATTGACAAAGATTTGATAGAATTGATGTAACAAATAAAAGTCTAAGACTAGAATATTAAGATGCTATCAAATGAATTAAAAGCAAGGGTATCGAATCCATTTATATAGAATTGAGAATGCATGATCATGTTTATTCCCTTCCTCTCTAATGATTTAGATAACTTGATTCAATGTTTTTATCCTAACAAGCATAAACTATATGCTAAATGTGCATAATAGTGTCACGTCCCAAATTTTCCACAATAATTTACAACAATTAAATTACGGGAAAATTAAAATAAAACAGTAAATATCTAACTACCAGGAACCTGTGTGTGCGGCTAGGAGACTCTGATCAATATGCACTACGCTAAACCAATCGCATGTCTGCACCTATAAACCAAAACCACAAGGAAAATGCATGAGTGACCAAAGTCACCCAGTACGCACCCCACGAAAACCGCGGCCCCTATAATCAATTTTCCTTTTAAATTCATTTCGCAAACTTTTTTCTCAAAACCTTATAAACCAGGCCCACACCATCCAAAACCACAATTGAGGTTCTACTAGCCCAAAGCCACAAGAAAAGGCCCTCAATGGCCAAAACCACACACAGTGAGTCAGGAAGCCCGGTGCTAGGCAACCTAACTCTAGCCACACACAGTCCACCGAGGAGCAACCACGGCGTTCTACACTACTACAGTGAAGCCACCCTGTGCAGGAGCGATCACCGTCCGGTGATTCTCCCTACCTGGAGAACCCTCACAAAGCCAACCCCTCCTTGGGAAGGCTGTCTTGTCTCTCAGGACGTTACCAACTACGAGACACGTGTCCAACCCGCATTGGCCACCACAGGGTCCGCCTCCTCACGGTGTCCTCCACACACAATGCTTAGGAGGGAGTGTCATACCTCCACACCCGACGACACCCGAGCCTCAGTGCTCACAGCGATAGTAGGAGTATCATACCTCCCCGTCATGCCACGAAACACCTCAACCCGCAGACCACAACCCTAGCCTTGAGACGACAGTTAAGGAGTTTCATGCCTCCAAGACCCGACGCCCCTCAGCCTCAGGTATCTTGGCCCCCGACCTCAACTAGGGAGTCGTGCCCGACCACCCGAGAATGTCGTCACATTCCCTGGTCTCGACGACACAGTCCCACACTGTCTCGGCCCGCACATAGAAAACCAAGAAAAATATTTTCCCAAAACAGGCCAACTATTCCTTGAAATCCATTTCCAAAACCATTTTCATATCTTTGAAAATTCTTCCAAAACCTCGGCAAAACGGCGCATCAGGTGTCCTAGGAGACCACCACTGATGGCCCACAGTCCCTCTTAATGGGACAAAACACGGTAATCCAGAAAGCCCTCGGAAAAAGCATTTTATAAATATATTTGAGCCCAGAATTGGCATGCCGAAAACAGTTTCGGTATGCCAAAAACCCCTGATTCGGTAGACCAGTCTCGATCGGTCGACCGAATCGGGTCAACGGTCAACACTCATGCCAAATTTGGTATAATGAAACTGGTTCGGTCGATCGAAATCTCTTGATTCGGACGACCGTCCAAAATTGGACGACCTAATTTCGACCAGAAGACCTAAACTGACAAAAAACGGTATACCGAACGAAATCGGTATATCGAAATTCACTGATTCGGTATGCTGTTTCCATTTCAGTATGTCGAATTTTGTGAAACCAGAAAACAGCCAACCCTATCGTCCAAATCGCCCCAACTGGGACCTCCGATCGGACCTTCTAAACAAGCACCAAAAATCTTGCATAAAACCTAAGATGTAGACTCTCGAGTCTACTCCAAATCCCAACAAACAAAACTAAATTCCATTGACCATCGATCCAGCCCGCTTCGACGTAGAATTCTATGTCGTTGACATTGAACCTTCCTTTAATCTCCTACTTAGATGCCCCTGGCTTCACAAGCATCAGGTCATTCCCTCAACTCTCCATCGTATGATCAAGTTCTGCTGGGACGATAATGTTGTTGTTGTCATGGCAGAAGACCTGGAGAAGGTTGAGGCGATTTCTGTAGTAGCTCCGCAGACTGTTCGCTTTGAGCCCAAATTCTTTGATGTTTTGTACTGTGTCAACCGGTTCGAGCCGGTTAATTTCATTATTGCCCTCGAACGCTTTAGCCATTTGGTCGTTCGTGATGATCCCCGATTGATGGTCAATAACTTATGTCGCAAATGGGGATATGAGAAAGGAACCCCTTGGGCGGTACGACAAAGGAATCGCCGAGCCGATCGTGCCAGAAGAGTGGATAGAGAGCGAAGGATTGGGATACGAGCATTAGTACCAATGGAAGAGGTTCCCACACTCTGGTAAGTCCCCAAGAATCATCATTCCACGTAATTTGACTTACTTCACCAGTGCAGGCATTTTGGATCCGAATCAGAGTCCATTTGTAGTGTCAATGTTACAGTCGCCAGCAGTTTGGATCTGTCCAAAAGAGTTATATCTCGAGAATGATTGGTAGAGAAAAAGCAGGGCATCAAGCAGATCTGTGAGCAATTGCAGAAATGTTCAGCTTCATTAGAGTCAGAACAATCAACAGTGAGTCAGGTAACAGCAATGGAAGACCCAGTTTAGAAGGCAGACTCAATGAGCAGCCTGACAGATGACACAGTTGGAGATTTGGATATTTTGTTCCAAGAATAGTTGGAAGCGCTCGTAGAGGATCTAGCAAAGCACAACAGAGTCAGGAATGGAAAGGAAGTTGTTTCAGAATCCCAACCAAAATCACCAGTACCACCACAGGACCAAGTTTCAATTATGGTCCTCCAAGAATCAGAAAAAGTTTTCGCTAGACCAATGGAGTTAATCTCCTCTCAGCCGGGAGGCGGGTCTAGTTGGTATTGGCAACTCAAATCTCACCTCAGGGGTGAGGAGCAAAAAAAAAAAACAACCTGAGCTAGGCTCAGGGAGTAGTACAGGCGGCAATAATCTTATCAGTCAGCAGGACAACCGCAAACAAGCAACAACCTTTGTAGATATTATGAAAAATACAAAAAAAATCAAAAAAACCAAAAAACCCAACAAAAACTGAAAATCCCAAAAAATCAAAAAATGTGAATAGAGATGCATCAACCTCAAAAGCAGGGAGCCACAGGTCATTAGTTGGCCAAGACAGTCGAGTAGCAGAAGAGGTCGCACAGTGCCGTTATAAGAATACTAAAGTCACTGTAACTGTCTTAAAGCGCAATCAGGGCACAAACTTGGAAGAAGTCCTCTCGGTTGATATTACAGATCCAACCTTTGAGCAGGAAATTTTGTCAGAGCTCATTGCTTACGAGGAGGAAGATGAGGTCACCGATGAATATGGTGTAGACGAAGGAAAGGATGAGGATGCGCCTTCGCAATTTTTGCTTCATGACAATGACCCAGAGGGCCCAAACCTATATGTGGAGGAAGAGATGGAGCTCATCAATATCGGCACGGCAGAAGATGTTAAAGAAACACGCATCAGTGCCAAATTATCACCACAAGCAAAGGCAGAATTCATAACTTTCTTAAGACAATATATGGATGTCTTTGCATGGAGCTACGATGACATGATTGGCCTAAACATTGAGGTGGTAGTACACACGTTACCACTAAAACAAAATTCCAAGTAGTCAAGCAGAAGCTTCGCAGATGGCGACCTCAGTGACTATTGAAACTTAAGGAGGAAATCATGAAACAGCATAAAGTCAATTTCCTCAAGGTCGTTCTTTATCTTGAGTGGCTTGCAAATGTGGTGCCAGTACCAAAGAAGGATGGGCGGGTTAGCATGTGCATAGACTATTGAGACCTCAACAAGGCGAGACCTAAAGACGATTTCCTGCTTCCCCACATTGATATTCTGGTTGACAACACAACAGGGCATAAGATGTTATCATTTATGGACGGATTCTCAGGATACAACCAGATCAGAATGGTAGAAGAAGACATGGAGAAGACGTCTTTCATTACCCCCTAGGGAGTCTTCTGCTACAGAGTAATGCCATTTGGGCTGAAAAATGCAAGCGCGACATATCAAAGAGCCATGACAACGTTATTCCACGACCTCATGCACCAAGAAGTTGAAGTATATGTGGATGACATGATCGCCAAGTCCAAAGAGCCCGATGATCACCTCTCCTGCCTAAGGAAATTGTTTGACCACCTGAGGAAGTATAAGCTCTGCCTCAACCCTAACAAATGTGTATTTGGGGTGTCTTCCTGAAAGTTTCTGAGTTACATTATCAGCCCGAATAATGTGGTTATGTTGATATCATGTTGATTCGCGGGTGTTTTGTAAGATTTTCGTGGGTATTCTTGATGCATGCTACATTGATTGTGTTTGGGCTTGATGCCTTTGTGATTTTTAATAGAACAACATGCTTAGCGATTTTATGATCGGATTGAGGGCTTTTGAAGTAGACTTGGAGGTCTACACCCCATGTTTTATTGGTAATTTCCGTGGCATGTTTGAGGGGTCCGATCCTTACTCCCACCTTGGGGAGAAAGGGGTGACGGTGACTTGGGGAGTTTTCTGCAACCGCAGAAAATGGTATGCCGAATTGGATTTGGCATACCGAAGTACTTCCAGGTGGTGTCTTGTGTCGTGGATTCGGACGACCGAGGAAGTTCGGTCGACCGATCTGACAGGGGATTGATAAACCTGTCAGGGATTCGGAATACCGAAATTCTTCAGTATGTCGAATCAGGAGATTTCGATATACCAAAGCCCCCTTCGGTATGCCGAATCAGGGGATTTCGGCATACCGAAACAGAATTCGGTATGCCGAATCAGGACCCTGAGCTATTTTGGATAATGTTTAGAAAAATGATGATAACTATGGATAAATACATGATAAATGTATTAAATGCATGGAAATAACTTGTAAGATGATGCATGCAAATATGTTGTTTCTAATGATGTTTTCCATAATATATTGAAACATGGCTTATGTGTATGAATATGAACCCATGTAAGGGGTGATTGCATGGTACAAAGACCATGAAAGAATGTGTGGGTTTAAAGACCACAGGTAATGAATTGATGCATAATGCATGTGATTTGCAAAGAGTTTTATGAATAGAAAATGGTTTTGATAAATGTTTTGAAAAGACAAATTGC
>JAMKQA010025928.1:0-17766 GCA_024699735.1 Posidonia australis
TGCATAATAGGAATCCTTACCCATCCTCTGGTTAGTAGACATCTGGCCTTCACATTTGCATCTTATTCATTCACTTTTAGTGATTCGTTTGCGGTTTTCCTCATCTTTTCCTTAAAAGACCAGGTGGTGACTCCATTTCTCTCCTTCTCGTCCCATCTCGTGCCATCGCCATCTCGGCATGGCTGTGGCCTCCTCCCCCTCTAGCGCGACCTCCACGCCGGATTGGCCCCCAGGTCGTGGGCACGATCACACTTCCAAAACACACTTTCAAATTCACATTTCTTACCAGATCTAGCCTAAAACACAATGCCCCATCGGGCTGAAAACCAAATCATAAACACTAGCTGACAACTGGTTAAAACATCATCATTTCTTTTAAGGATTTTAGGACCATTTCATCAGTCCAATCCTGACCAAATCACGTTTCTCTTTCTTTATTCATTTCCACTTTTCTTTATTGTTGTTACCTTGATCAGGGGTAACCAGGCGCACAAGCAGTAGGCGAGGACATCCTTTCCCTACCTTCCTGTACTGCTGCGATGAAATTCCCCGTGTGGGATGTCATCGCCCCGGCCAACCGGCCTCAATTTCATTTTCATAAGTGCACGGGGATACGTCTCTGTTTGACGCCCCAGTCAGTGACCCGAACAACTAGGTCCAATGACCCAGACTCAGCCTACACCGTCGGTGACCCGAACAACTAGGCTCAAAAGCCCAGGCTCAGCCTACACCGCTACGACCTCGGTGACCTGAACAACTATGTACAACCACCCAGGCTCAGCCTACACCATCGGTGACCCGAACAAGTAGGATCAAAAGCCCAGGCTCAGCCTACACCGTCGGTGACCCGAACAACTAGGATCAAAAGCACCATGCTTAAAGTCATAAAGTGGGTCTCATGCCCAAAACCACATAAAACCATCTTTTCATTCATTTATAGGGTCTCAAACCCAAAATCACACCCAAATTCATTTGTTTGGGGTTCCACATGCCTCCATTTCATTACATGGGGAAAACATCATTCACATAAATCCACCATACCATTAAAACCATTTAACATTCATTAAAATCCAGGTTTAAGCATATTAGGTTCAGGGCAAAAACGACAGACCGAATCTCCTGTTTGGTATGCCAAAATTCCCTATTTCTGTATATCGAACATTCTCGGTATGCTGAAACCCCCTGTTTCGGTCGACCGGGTGTTTTCGGTCTACCGAAGTCAAGTATTTGGCTTAATCTGTCAAGATTTCGGCATACCCAATAAATTCGGCATACCGAATTCCTCGCAGCAGGGCACACCACTATTCTCAGTGGCAGAATTCGCCCAAAGTGAGAGTTAGGATCGGACCCTCCAAACATTCACCAACAATTTTCATAAAATCATGGGGTGTAGACCCTCAAGCCTACTTCAAAACCCCTCAAACCATTCATGATTCCATCAACCACACAGTTCAAACGAAAATCAAAAGGGAAAGGGGGCACAAGAACGACTACTGTAGTGTAGACACCTCGATTTTGCAGTCACTTGGCAACAGGTTCCTCTGGAAGATGCTCTGGTTGCAACCACCACCCTAAACCCTAACTCCATCAGAACCCTAGACCCACACAAGCCCAATAGGCCCACTCAAGCCCACACTAACTTAATCCAAGTAAAAACCACTAATTAAAACCAAAATAAAACAAAAATCACCTAAATCCACTTAAAACCTTAATTAATTAAGTAAACCCTAATTAAAATCAAAATAAAGCAAAATCCACCTAAAAACATCTAAAATCCAAATTAATCAAGTGAAAACCCTAATTAAAGTCAAAACCAAATAAAATACATTTTTAAACCACTTTAATCCATTCAATTTAACGGAAAACCTAAATTAAACTCAAAAACCCTAAAAAACCCTGAAGTCATTTAATTAAGTTAAAAAACACTAATTTGAACCCAAAACTTTAATTAAAATCCAAAAAACACAAATTTCAACTCAAAATTCTAAAAACCCTAATTCAAACTCAAGAATTTAATTAAAATCCAAAAAACCCTAATTAAATTAAAAACCATGTTTAAAATCTAAAAAATTAAATTAAAACCCAAAATTCCAATAAAACCCTAAAAAACTTTAATTAAAACCCAAAACCTTAATTTGAACTAAAAACTTTAATTAAAATCCAAAAAACCTAAAAAATCTCTAACATAATTAAAATCTTGAAAATCCTAATTTAAAACTAATTAATTAAGTCACAAAAACCTAAAATGATTAAAATCCAAAAAACCCTAAATCATTTAATTAATCGTAAATGAAACTAACTTAAAGTCTCATAATTAAATCCAAACCACTAAAACCCTAATTTAAAAACAATTAAACTTCAAAATCACAAAATCAAAATTTAATTAAAATCACCAAAACAAAATCAAAACTTAAAACAAAATCAAGAATTTAAAACAAAACAAAAATACTAAAACAAAACCCTAAAAACCTAAAACCAAAATCAAAACAAAAACAAAAATAAAAAAAAAGCCCAAAAACTAAGCCTAGCCCAAACCACATTCGATTAAATACTTAGGAAATGAGAAAATAAATGAATAGTGCCTTCTTCTTCCCCACACCATCACCCCTCTCTCTCCTACCTTCCCACGTTTTGGCCAACTGCAACCTCCATCCACAACCTCCCACACTCATTCCACCTCTTAAAAGCCTCGGAGAACAAAAAAAAACTGGAACGGAGGAGAGAGGAGAAACAGAGCTTAGAGACCTCAGACCACCAAAGATACCCCTTGCAACAGCCTTGTTCCTCCACTCCCCACGCCTAGAGCAAGTCCTAATCATCTCCCCAATTCCAGTCCATCTCGTCAGACCCCTCTCTAAGCCCCAGAATCCCCTGATCACCATCGCCAGAGCCTCGTCGGAGTGCCGCCGCTGCCACTGAAGATTGCCGAAAAGGACATTTCACCCACCAGGTACCCCTCTTCTTCCTCTGTTTCATTTCAGAACATGCCCCATAGGACCCTCTCGACCCCTGGAATGCGCCACGACGGAGCAACGCTCCTCGGGCGCCGTCATCTCCGCTTCCAGTGGTGGGTTCACCACCACCGGCGAGGCTACGAGCCTCCTAACCTCGGGTGAGGCTCCCGTAAGCCTCTCCTTCCTTTCCCCTATTCTCTCCTCCTCTTCTAATCTACCCCTGCTTCGGATAAAGCCCCCTGGCCACCTAAAGGTCTACCGCGCTGCCGTCACCGCCATAGCCCTGCCACCACCATCGACCGTCTGCGAGGTGGTGTTAGAGTACACCATCCACCAACGCACCGTACCGCCGCCTCCGGAGGCTCCATCGCATCACTACGAGCCACCCCACCGTAGCCTCACCGTCGGCGTGGGGATGGGGGATCACAGGGACCATCCTAGCCATCTACGACGCCCCCGAAAACCTCCTTGTGCCCCCGCGACGCTTCCCAAGCCTCCGACGCGCCGTTCCAACCTCCGAGACACCTCCAGCCGCTCCGTCGTCTTCTCCGTCGCCGTTCAGAGAACCTCACCGGAGCGCGAGGTGGGGGGAGGCTCAGGCCTCCCCAGCCTTGCCCAACCGCTCGGAGAGGACCGCCTCACCTCCATGAAGCTTCCCCAGCCTTGCGTGCCCCTTTTCCACCACTAGATGGCCACCGAAGGCTCGCTGGAGAGATCGCCGGAGGGAGGACGCCGGCGATCTTCGAATGAGTTTCTTTTGTGCCCAGGCAATCTAGTTTAGATTTATTGTCATTAAGTCCTTATTTCATTACATTTTAGTCTATTTTCGTTACATATGGGTCCAACAATTTGCATTTTAGTCCTTGAAGTTTTAAAATACATCTATTTCTTTTATTTGCTTTGTGAATCTTGCATGTGACCCCATGAACGTTTTAATTTGTTTATTCATAACATATTAATGCATGTTTTTATCACATCTAGGTCCCTGGAACATGATTTCCTTACATTTAGGTCCAGAACATTTACATTTAACCCCTGAAGCTTTTAAAAATAAGTTTTGTCAGTGAAATTGGCATTCTGGCCCCTGAATATTTTAAAAATCACACTGTTAATCATTAAAATTGAGTTTTTATCACATTTAAGTCCTGAAAATTTGCATTTAGCCCCCAAAACTTTAAAAAATGTGTTTTCTTTGTGCATTTTGCATCCTAGACCTTAGGAAACTTCATAATTGCACTGACCAACATAAAATCCCAATTTTTATCACATTCAGGTCTAGAAAATTTGTACAAAAGTCCCTGGATTCACATCAAATCATTCTTGAACATAAAATTTACATTTTGACCCTTAGATTAATTTCAAATCCATTATTTAGGGTTTTTATTGTTTTCCTGCATATTTTGGGGCATTTTCACTCATTGCATTTCATGTTTTGCATTTAATCATTGATTCCATTTAAAAATCATGTTTTCACTGAGATTTGATCTTTAGCCTTACATGTTTGTCACATTTGCACTAATGTGTGAATTTTGCACTTCAGACCCTGAATTTTCAGGAAATTATCCAAGTGCAACTTTTACATCCCTATGCCACATTGACATTAGACCCATCATTTGCATGTTAGAATAGGGGTCGTGAACATGTTTTTTCATCGAGATTCTCACTCCTTTTGTGAATTTTGCATTTTAGCCCTTATGTTTGTCTTTTATTGTGATTACATCATTTTGTTGATTTTCTCCCCCATGTTTCTTGCAAATAACATCTTCTAGACATTTGGCACACCTTTTGACATAACTTAGACCATGCATTGTCCCCATGCATGCATTTATCACATTTGACCACTAAAATGACCAAATTGCCCCTGTGTCATCAATTCATGCACATGTGTGTCTGTTATTGCACGAAGTCATGCATAACCTTTGTCTACAGCATTCCTTAGTGAATTTTACCCATTTAGGTACATTTCCATGCATTTTTACATTATTTTGCTGTATTTGCACTTTAGTCCCTTCTTTTTGGATAAGTCTGCATTTCATACATTCTTCCGTGGTTTTTCTCCTGTCTGCCTTCAAGTTCCTTCATTTGATATTCGATTTGACTATCTTTATTCCATGTTTTCATATTTTCCTATTCAATTTGGATTTCATCGCCTGAGGGCGTACATTAACAAGCCTGAGAGCCGACATTTGACCTCATCACGGATTATTTTTCCCTTTTTTGATTTTCACGACTTTTTCCATTCTTCCAAGAGCACGGGTTGACTCGATTTTTTATCCTTTTGACATCAACATGGTTTTCGGAGGCGTTCTTTACAAAAACATCGTCATTTCATGTGATTTTCTGCGATTTTGTCAATTCATGTGGATTTCTCCACAATTTTTGTACATCGTCTTGCACATCCATCCAGTCTTGTCTTGGCACTCACATCAGCATGATTAGAACACAATCTAGGCATAACAAACATTCATTCAGCCTCAAGCAAGCGAATTAGACTAGAAAGACCGAGTTTCTCGAGCGTACGGGGGTGCCTAACACCTTCCCCGTGCGTAATTGGAATCCTTACCCATCCTCTGGTTAGTAGACATCTGGCCTTCAGGTTTGCGTCTCATTCATTCACTTTTAGTGATTCGTTTGTGGTTTTCCTCGTCTTTTCCTTAAAAGACCAGGTGGCGACTCCATTTCTCTTACTTCTCGTCCCATCTCGCGCCCTCGCCATCTCGGCATGGCTGTGGCGTCCTCCCATCTTTAGCGCGACCTCCACGTCGGATCAGCCCTCGGGCCGTGGGCACGGTCACATGTAGCCTTCAACACAAAAATCACATTTTCCCCACAAACATCAACCCTAACCGCATGATCTCTACATTCTCATGCCACATTTCACATTCCCAATCATTTCATGATTTTTCTACAATTTAACATGCATTATCTAGATTTTCCATGCCATTTACCTACTGTTAACAAAACGCTAAACAGAGGGAAGGGGAAGGGGTCGCATACCTGGCTTAGCCCTCTGACGACCCTTACCACACTCCGGCAAGCCTCCTCGCGTCGGAGGAACACCACGAGCGGCTCACACCACCTCCTCGATTGCGCCCGCTCCTCTTTCTCTTCTCCTCTCTCGGTCACCTTCTCCTCTCTCGCACGCCTCAGCCTCCCTTTATCCTCCTTCCCACTCGTGTCGCGCCGGTCGCCCATCACGTCGGAAGAGACTGCGAGGCACGGACTGGTGTCGTTGGTGGCACGGGTCGGAGAAGGGAAGGGAGGAGACCGAAAATGGCACGGGTTCGTGAGAGGAATGGAAAAGAAAGGAGAAAAAGAAAGAAAAGAAAGGAAGAAAAGACAGGCACGTGAATCGAGGCAACTATGCATTCTCAAACAGGACTCCACATTGGTCCCAAATCACAAATAGGCGCACAGACAACCAACCACAAGCTCACACAATCAAGAAACAACAGATTATCCATTAATAAACCATTTAAACAATATTGCAATCAATTACATGGCTTACAAATAAAAATGGATAAACAAGCCCAGATGTCACAATATGAATTAAAATTTTTAAAATGACTAGTGAAGTTGTATCAGTTGCGTCAAATTTAGGTGTCTACGTTCGTTAAGGTCACCTATTAGGCTAGTATATTTCTCTATTTTGTTCAAGTACATTTATTCCTATTATATATCATAGTAGTATCATTACGTTATCATAATGATGTCATCATATTGTCATAGTGGTGTCATTATAGTGTCTTAGTGGTGTCATTACTAGTCATGAATATGAATTCCAACTACGGGCAAAAGACCAATTGAACTATGACTTCTATTAATGAATATCGATGACCTTAGCAATGGAAAATTTATATTTTCCCAACTTTGGATTTGCTACTCTATGAGGTCCTTCCGAATTAAAGCCCTTATTGTGTAATTGATGATAATTTTGTAAGATATTATGAAATTGTCATTTAAGCTATTAATGTATCAAGTAAAATAGTATCAAATTATTGTCAATGTATTAATTAAAATAATATGAAAGTACTGTCAATGCATCAAGTAAAATACAAATTAGATATTACATTACTGTCAAAGTACCAAGTAAAATACTATTAAACAACTGTCGAAATAGTGTCAAACTACTATCAATATATCAAGTCAAATGCAAATTAGATTACATCATTGTTAAAGTATCAAGTAAAATACTATCAACTTATTATCAAAATAGTATCAAATTATCGTCAATGTATCAAATAAAATAAAGATTAGATATTACAACACTATCAAAGTGTCCAACAAAATACTCTTAAATTACTATCAATGTATCAAGTAAAATTATCTAATAATACACATGCGTCTCTAAGGAATCTAAGTAATATTCTTGCTTGTAACGATTATATATACTTGGAATCTTTGTTGCATATTCCCATTCCATTATGTAGGCAATCCATTCAATGCAAAACATATGCTGCGTAATTATTGGTTGGTGAAGCTTGTTGATTATAGTTTTAAGCAAAGCTTATTGACTACTCCTTAGAATGTCCTAGCCTCGAATTTATTAGCTAGAACCACTACTTCACCAATAACAATATCGTTTCATCGTGTACACCAACAGCTTCCTATATACCTAATTTGATTATTTCATTGGTGAAAACGCTATTGTAGGATGTCGCACGACACTCACGTAAGCCTAATATCAATAAATGCTAGTGATCTGATAACATAATAGGTTTGGCAATTAAAGGTGTAAAAAGGAATGGATGGCCCAGGCCAACCTGCCAAATCCTTCGGCTAGGCTGGGCCACAAGGATTGACACAAATGGCCTAGGTCCGGGCCCAACCCAACGACTAGGTATTATTTATTTTTCTCCTTTCTTCTTTCTTATTTGTTCTTTTTTCTTTTTTTCCCTTTTTCTATGAATACCTCTCCACTCCATCTTATTCCTCCACGGCTTATCAATTCTTCTCTACTCTCTACATTCTCAACTCTTCTCTACTCTCTCTACATATTGCTAGTACTACACTTCCACGCCAACGTCCATGATTTTGGTCCATTGCTCCACCGTTCCACCTCCACTGCTTCATTGATCCAAACTTCCGCCTCCATCGCTCCACCATTCCATTTTCATCGCTACAAATTTTTCTACTTTTAATTCCTCTAATTGCTCTACTTCTTTACCTTTAAAATTTTTAAATTTTTTTATTGTTTTAATTAGTTACAATAGCTAATTCATCAAATCAATATAATCTAACTCAAGATTCCATAGAAAATGTAGATTCACAAATCCAATCCACAACTACTCAAAAAGTTAGGAGAAGAACAACTCCTTGTTAGAAAGATTTAACTCTATATTCAACCGATGATAAAAAATATTATTGTAATTATTGAGATAAAGATATTACTTGTAAAAAGAGGGGAGAAAGGATAATGATCATCTAAATAGACATCTTTTAATTTCTAAAGAAAAAAAAATCAATTACAAAAAAAAGGGGCCAAAGGACCCAAAAAGGGTTGGCCCTCCCTAACAGGGCCAAAGGGCTCAACCTTTCAGGCCCTATTTTGCAAGGGCTAGAGGGCCAAGGCTGAGTCGAGGTTCTGGTCACAAAGGCTTGGCCCAACCCAACTTGTTTTGGGCCCTCCTTTTTGTAAGCTCGGTTGGCTTGACCTGGCCCTTTTTACGTGTTTATAGGCAATGTAGTATGCTTATGAGAGGTAATCTACGGTATTGCCAAGCATTATTTGAACATCGTTAATTTTCCCTTAGAATAAAAACTGAGTTACATTAGTGCCCATGAAGATGACATATTTGACTGATTGACAAATATCCCTCTCCTTTTCTTGGAGCTAAATGAAGTAATCTACAACATGAGGGATAAAAAAAACACTATGTTAACTACAATTACACAAGAAAGAAATTTGTGTAGATAAGACTATGGTGAGTTCTTACATCTGAATCTATATAAGTATCATGCGTAAGAGTGTCCTAGAAGTGTGATTTCTTTAAACAATTTGGTTCACTATACCATAACACAGATTCAGCTGGATACTGGAGATTGATTAGTAGCTCTAACATTTACCTCTCTTTGTTATTTATGCCAGAAAATACCATTGTATCTAAACTCTTGAATTTTATTATACGTTTAGAAAGAATGAGATCTCTAGTTGGAGAGAATTGTTGCCTTCCATCATCTTCCTTAACAACTTACTCAAGGAGGGGAATGATAGACTCGAGCTACACTATGACATTATAATAATAGCATTATGATAAGTAATGATAGGAATTGTACATTATGGATTTATACTATATAAAGAAATTCATACTTGTTTTGCCTTCTTCGTGTTTTCCAATCGTTGTTCTTTCCTAGGTTTCTTCCTTGCCATTCACTACTTTCTACTCATTAGCTTCTTAGGGGTTGTCTACTATGCTAGGGTTGCTCAAAGTTGGTCTTGCGCTATTGGGTTCACTTGGGGTTGTTGGTCCTACTCTACTAGGGTTGGTCCTATATTACTAGGGTTGCTCCTGCTCTATTGGAGTTGCTTGGGGTTATTAGTCCTACTTTACTAGGGGTGCTTGGGGTTGGTCCTATGCTATTGGGGTTGCTCCTTCTTGTTTCTTGGGGTTGGTCTTACATCTACTTGGGTAATTGGCTATGCCACCTATGCTAGTTGGTCCTACATCAGCTTGGGGTAGTTGGCTGTGCTAGTTGCTCTTGTGGAGATTATTTAGGACTTCTTTGATTATCATATTGGATATTGTGTCTTGGTACTGGTGATTGGATTCTTCAACTTGAATTTTGAAGCTTCGTGTCACGCCTCGAATTTCCTGTAACAATTTAAAACAAATTAAATTACAGGAAACTAAAGCTAAACAGAAAATACCAAACTACCAGGAACCTATGTGTGAGGCTACGAGACTCCGATCTATATGCACTATGCTTAACCTTCTACGTGCCTGCATCTGCAACCCAAAAACATCAGGAAAACGCATGAATGACAGAAGTCACCTAGCACGTACTCTATGAAAAACAACGGCAAAATGGAACTATAATAAATTTTCTTTTAAATTCATTTCGCAAACCATTTCTCTAAAACCTCACAAACTAGGCCCACATCAGCCAAAACCGCAACCGGGGCTCTATCAGCCTAAAACTACAAACAAAGGCCCTCAATGGCCAAAACCACACACAGTGAGTTGGGAAGTCCAATGCTAAGCAACCAAACTCTGGCCACAAGCAGTCCGCCGAGAAGTGACCACGGTGTTCTACATTGCCATGGTGAACCCACCCTATGTAGGAGCGATCATCGTCCCGTGATTCTCCCTATCTGGAGAACCCTCACAAAGCCAATCCCTCCCTAGGAAGGCTGCCTGTCTCTCAGGACGATACCAGTTACGGGGCATGTGTCCCACCTACACTGGCCACTACAGGGTTCGCCTCCTCACAACGTTCTCCACACACAATGCTTAGGAGGAAGTGTCATACTTCCACACCCGACAACACCCAAGCCTCAATGCTCACAACGATAGCAGGAATATCATACCTCCCCATCGTGCCACAAGAAACCTCAACCCGCGGATCAAAACCCTAGCCTTAAGACAACAGTCAAAGAGTCTCATACCTCTAGGACCTAACACCCCTCAGCCTCAGGTATCTCGGCCACCGACCTCAACCAGAGAGTTTCACCCGACCACCTAGGAATGTCGTCGCATTCCCTGGTCCCGACAACATGGTTCCACTCTGTCTCGACCCGTACACAGAAAACTAGAAAAACTATTTTCCAAAATGGGCCAACCATTTCTTTGAAACCATTTTCATATCTTTGAAAACTCTTCTAAAATTCGGCAAAACGGCGCATCAGGTGTCCCAAGGGACCACCACCAACGACTCACAATCCCATCTCGAAGGGATAATACAAACTAATCTGGAAAACCCTTAGAAATCACATTTTATAAAAGCATTTAGGCCCTGATTTGGCATATCGAAAATGGAATTCGGTATGCAAAAAATCCCTGGTTCGGTAGACCGATCCGGATCAGTCGACCGAAGCAAGTCAACGGTCAACACTCAGGCCAAAATCAGTATATCGAAAATGGTTCGGTCGATCAAAATCCACTAATTCAGTTGACCGTTCGAAATTGAACGACTGAATTTCGACTAGTGGACCGAAACTGACAGAAAAACGGCATACCGAAATGATTCGGTATGCCGATTTCTGCGAAAATCCAGAAAACGACCCAAACCCTACTATTCAAAATTGCCCAACAAGGATCGATGATCGGACCTCCAAAACCAACACCAAAAATTTCACATAAAACATCAGATGTAGACTCTCGAGTCTACTCCAAAACTCAACAAACAAAACCAAAAACCATTCACCATGCATCAAGATATAAATTCGCAAAGGCATAAGGGTCAAAATGACCCAAAACACAACCACCGCATTAAACACCCATAAATGCCTCCATAAATACTTATAAAATCACAATAAATTCTAAAAATGTAAATTTATCTAGATTTCATGCAATTCTATCAATTTCTACCAATATCATGCTTTTTATCCGTGGGTTGGAGGTGCATACCTGAGAAATGCATTCCAACGATCCTCCGACCGACTCAGACGACCACGACGTCTACAAGAGCTTCCACAACCTCTGGAGCACCTACCACGCCAACGTCGAGCCTCACGGTGCTTCCACCTCTCTTACTTCTCTCTCCTTCTCTCGCCGACACACGAAATAGGGGAGGAAGAACAGGGGTGACGGGTGGGGAAAGAAAGGGGTGGGGAAGGGAAAGGGAGGTGGGAAAAGAGAGATGTGCGCCCAAGGAGGACGAGAAGAAGGAAGAAGGAGACGGGTGACGAGCAACGGAGGAGTGCGGCGCGGGCGACTTATAAAACCCTGCGCACGTAGTAGCTGAGAACGTGCTTACCTACGCACCTCAACCACCAACACCTCACACAAGCTCAATGGCCACCGCCCAACCATCAACCACAACAACTGGCCCACAACACGAGCCCACACGGACCCACACCAGAGCCCACATGTACAGTGCCACAATGCACAGTGCCAACCACGTACGGGGACACGCAAATAGAAGCCAGTCCACGAGGCTCAATTCCAAAAGTACAAAACTACACAAACGAGCCTTGGAACAGTAACATCCATCCAAAAATAAATTCATTAAAATGTAAATAATTACAAAATGAATTTTACGAGTGTTACACATCGACTCTCTTTAGAATTCCTTAGGACCTTTATCTCTTCCATCAAAGTGGTTTTATCCTACTTGAGAGCCCTCACCTCGACTTTAAGATGAGCTATTATGTTATCCTTTTCCTTAAGCTAGGTATCAAACATAGCTTGTTGTTCCTTGTTTTGCTTTGTTGTCTTGGCCTTAACCTGGGTATCACACATAGCTTGTTGTTCCTTGTTTTGCTTTGTTGTCTTGACCCATTGAGTGGGAGGATTGACATACACTTTTAGTATTATTTCCATGTTGTTCTTGGTATTGCTCTCAGAACATTCACTATTATCTTCTGATGGTCTTTGTGTCCCATCAGGAGAAGACCAATCATCATCTTCAAGTATATCCACTACATTAAGTAACCCATATCATTCATTCTCTTCACTAGTAGATGTGATCTTAAGGAATCTTACCTACATACACGAAAAAATATATATTACATTAGAATTTTGCACATAAATAACTTGTTTAAGTGATTTATTCGTTTTACTTACAGTGGTCTTGGATAAGTCAGACAATCTCCACTTTGACTAGAACAAGAATTTCAACAAATTCCACTCACGACCCTAATGATTAATGTAAGGTAGAAGTTTGGATGTATCAGTTACTTCAATATTAAAGTGCTTAAAGAACTAAGGCCATGACATAAGGAAAAAATAAATATAATTAATATGATATATCACAACTCAATGATAACAAATGAGAGAAAAAGTCTAATAGCACATAGACACCATTATAATATCCCAATGATACCACTAGGACATCGCTATGATACTGCTATGACATCAAATAAGAGAAGAAGCATAACAGCACACAAACACTACTATGACAACCCAATGACACTGTTATGACATCAAATAAGAAAAGAAGCCTAACAACACATATACACCACTATAATAGCCTAAGGATACCACTATGTAACAACGCATTGACTACTCTATGATATCAAATAATAGAAGTAATACTTACCAAAAAAAATTACTATACAGTCATCAATGCAATCGAATTGAATATTTTCGTTGAGTTGCAGCTTACATTTGACTTCAGATAATTGGAAATGGAGGAGTCTATAAACGATAATTTCCCATGAAAATCTCCAATTGTGGACAAGTCATCCACATAATGGAAGGCTCTAATAAGGATAATGTAACACCCATAAAATTCATTTTGTAATTACTTACATTTTATGAATTTTATTCCTGGACGGGTGTTACTGTTCTGAGGCCTATTGTGCAGTTCTGTGCTTTTGGACTTGGGCCTCGTGGGCTGGCTTCTGTTTGCGTGTCCCTGTATGTGGTTCGGCACTGTGCATTGTGGCACTATGCGTGTGGGGCCCGGGTGTGGGTCGGTGTGGGGCCCAGGTGTGGGGTCCCTGGGGGGCCCACATGTGTGGGCTGGTGGTTGAGGCTTGCAGTTGGCCTCGTTGGTGGTGGCTGGCAGTTGACTGCTCGTGCGGTGTGCTGGTGGCTGAGACGCTCAGGTGTGCACGTTTTCAGCTACTGCGGGCGCAGACTTTATAAGCCGCACCGCACTTCTCCTCGCTACCCATCGCCGTCTCCTCCTTCGTTCTTCTTCTTTTCCCCTCCTCCTCAGCGGCGCATTCCTTCTCCTCCTCCACCTTCTTTCTCTTCCTCCCCACTCCTCCTCTTTCCCCTTCCTTCTCCTTCCCCTTCTTCCTTTCCACTCGTCCCCCCTACCTCCTCTGTTTCCCCCCTGCATCGCGCACACGCCGAGAGAGAGAGGAAGAGGTCGAGGGAGTGAAGTGGAGGGCTGTGGTTGCTCGTGGTGGTGCGCAGAGCTCGCGTGGTGTACCCTGTGGCCATGGTTGCGCCAGAGCTCGTCGGAGTCGGCCGAGAATCGTCGGAGTGCATTCTTAGGTACGTATCTCCACTTTGAGTAATAGAGAGCATGAAATTGGTAGAAAATGCTAGGATTGCATGGAATCTAGGTAGATTTACTTTCCTAGAATTTATTGTGATTTATTGTGTATTTATGGCGAATAATGTGTTTTGGGTCCTCTTGACCCTTCTGTCTTCCTGATTTTATATCTTGATGCATAGTGAATGGATTTTAGTTTTGTTTGTTGGGTTTTGGAGTAAAGTCAAGGGTCTACACCATATGTTTTATGCAAGATTTTTGGTGTTTGTTTAGAGAGTTCGATTGGAGGTCTCAGTTGGGGCGATTCGGACGGAAGGGTTTTGGGCCGTTTTCTAGGATCGCAGAATTCGGCATACCGAATTGAAAACGGCATACCGAATCAGTGGATTTCAGTATACCGAACCGGTATACCATTTTTCCGTCAGTTTGGTCCTCTGGTCGGAATTCGGTCATCTGTTTTTGGATGGTATACCGAATTTGGCTTGAGTGTTGACCGTTGACCCCAGTTCGATCGACCGATTCAGATCGGTCTACCGAATCAGTAGATTTCAGCATACCGAATCTGACTTTCGGCATACCGATTTTTGGGCCCAAACAGGTTTATAAAATTTGTTTTTGATGGTTTTCTGAATGCCGTATTTTGTCCCTATGAGATGGGAATGTGGGCCGTCAGTGGTGGTCCCTTGGGACACCTGACGCGTCGCTTTGTCGAGGTTTTGAAAGAATTTTCAAAGATATGAAAATGGTTTGAAAAATGGATTTCAAAGGAATGGTTGGCCTGGTTTGGAAAATGATTTCCTAATTTTTTGTGTGCGGGCCGAGGCAGCGTGGGACCGTGTCGTTGGGACCAGGGAATGTGATGACATTCTCGGGTGGTCGGGCGCGATGTCCCCTGTTGAGGTCGGGGGCCGAGATACCTGAGGCTGAGGGGCATCGGGTCCTGGAGGTATGAGACTCCTTGACTATCGTCTCGAGTCTAGGGTTGTGGTTGGCGGGTTGAGGTGTCTTGTGGCATGACGGCGTGGTATGATACTCCTACTGTCATTGTGAGTACTGAGACTCAGGTGTTGTCAGGTGTGGAGGTCTGAGACTCCCTCCTGAGCACCGTGTGTGGAGGACGCCTTGAGGAGGCGTACCCTGTGGTGGCCAGTGTGGGTGGGACACGTGCCCCGTAGCTGGTAGCGTCCTGAGAGACAGGACAGCCTTCCCAGAGAGGGGTTGGCTTCTGAGGGTTCTCCTGAGAGAGGGGAATCGCGGGACGATGGTTGACTCCTACACAGGGTGGCACACCGTGGCAGTGCAGAACGCTGGGGTCGCTCCTCAGTGGACTGTGTGTGGCCTGAGTTTGGTTGCCTAGCGCCGAGCTTCCTGATTCACTGTGTGTGGTTTTGGCCATTGAGGGCCTTTGCTTGTGGCTTTGGGCTAGTAGAGCCCTGATTTGTAGTTTTGGCCGGTGTGGGCCTGATTTATGAGATTTTGAGAAAATAGTTTGCGAAAGGAATTTAAAAGGAAATGATTATAGTTTTGTTTTCCGCGGTTTTCGTGGGGTGCGTACTGGGTGACTTTAGTCACTCATGTGTTTTCCTTGTGGTTTTGGTTTGCAAGTGCAGACATGTGATTGGTTTAGCGTAGTGCATATAGATCGAAGTCTCCTAGTCGCACACACAGGTTCCTGGTAGTTAGATATTTTCTGTTTAGCTTTAGTTTTCAAGTAATTTAATTTATTTAAATTATTGTGGAAAATTTGAGACGTGACAGATAAGGAGCGAACCATTTGAAAAGAGGTATAATGCATAACGAAACAAAATCAAAAGCTTGACAAATTTCTCGTTACTTCTGATGTTTGTTACTCCTCTTTCTTAGTGTAACACCCGTAAAATTCATTTTGTAATTATTACATTTTATGAATTTTATTCCTAGACGGGTGTTACTGTTCCGAGGCCCGCTGTGTGGTTTTGTGCTTTTGGGCTTGGGTCTCATGGGCCAGCTTCTGTTTGCGTGTCCCTGTGCGTTGTGGCACTGTGTGTGTGGGGCCCAAGTGTAGGGTCCCCGTGGGGCCCGCGTGTGTAGGCTGGTGGTTGAGGCTTGCAGTTGGCCTCGTTGGTGGTGGCTGGCGGTTGGCTGCTCGTGCGGTGTGTCGGTGGCTGAGAAGCGCAGGTGGGCACATTTTCAGCTACTGCAGGCGCAGGCTTTATAAGCCGCACAGTACTTCTCCTCGCCACCCATCGCCGTCTCCTCCTTCCTTCTTCTTCCTTCCCCTCCTCCTCGGCGGCGCGTTCCTTCTCCTCCTCCACCTTCTTTCTCTTCCTCCTCACTCCTCCTTCTCCTTCCCCTCCTCCTTTCCACTCGTCTCCCCTACCTCCTTTGTTTCCCATGTTCTTCCTTCACGCACACGTCGATGGAGAGAGAGAGAGATCGAGGGAGTGAAGTGGAGGGCTGTAGTTGCTCGGAGTGGTGCGCGGAGCTCGCGTGGTGTGCCCCGTGGCTGTGGTTGCGCCGGAGTCAGCTGGAGATTACCGGAGGTGTTTTTCAGATACGCATCTCCACCTTGTGTAATAGAGAGCATGAAATTGGTAGAAAATGCTAGGATTGTATGGAATCTAGGTAAATTTACTTTCCTAGAATTTATTGTGATTTATTGTGTATTTATGGAGCATTTATTGGGCATTTATGCCGGTGGTTGTGTTTTGGGTCGTTTTGACCCTTCTGCCTTTGTGATTTTATATCTTGATGCATGGTGAATGGATTTTAGTTTTGTTTATTGGGTTTCGGAGTAGACTCGAGGGTCTACACCATATGTTCTATGAAAGATTTTTGGTGTTTGTTTAGAGGGTCCGATTGGAGGTCCCAGTTGGGACGATTTGGACGGTAGGGTTTTGGGCCGTTTTCTGGGATCGTAGAATTCAGCAGACCTAATTGAAAACGGCATATCAAATCAATGGATTTCGGTACACCGATTTCGTCTGGTATACCGTTTTTCTGTTAGTTTGGTCCTCTGGTCGAAATTCGGTCATCCGTTTTTGGACGGTATACCGAATTTGGCTTGAGTGTTGACCGTTGACCCCAGTTCGGTCGACCGATTCAAATCGGTCTACCGAATCAGCAGATTTCAGCATACTGAATCTGACTTTCGGCATACCGATTTTTGGGCCCAAATAGGTTTATAAAATGTGTTTTCGATGGCTTTTAGGATGTCGTGTTTTGTCCCTATGAGAGTGGATTGTGGGTCATCAGTGGTGGTCTTCTGGGACACCTGATGCTCCGTTTTGCCGAGGTTTTGAAAGAGTTTTCAAAGATATGGAAATGGTTTGGAAAATGGATTTCAAGGAAATGGTTGACCTGTTTTGGAAAATGATTTCCTAGTTTTCTGTGTGCAGGCCGAGATAGTGTGGGTAGACATGGAAAATGGGCCGGGCCGGGCCGGCCCGGCCCGCGAAACAGCCTGCCCGTTGGCCGATCCGGGCCGGCTACACATATGCATGGGCCCGGCACGGCCCATAGCCGGCCCGTGGGCCGGGCCGGCCCATCGGGCCCAAAAAAATAATAATAATAAAATATTTTTTTTAAAATACAAAAAAAGTATTACATGTTTACATAAAAAATAAAAAAGATATTTACAATATTTGTTTTACATTTATTTACATAAAGAATTATTCTATTGGAGAGTCTGTTCTGCCTGTTGAAGTTGATGTTGCTTCATCGT
>JAMKQA010025929.1:0-17957 GCA_024699735.1 Posidonia australis
CCCCCCCCCCCCCCCCCCCCCCAAATTAGGAATAAGAGAGATGAAGGTTTGATTAATGGGTTTTAACAAGTCTGAATCAGTGGAGGTGTGAAGGCTGTTAAAAACTTCAAAAATATCTACTTTGATTAGGTCCCAGCACTGATGGAAGAAGCACAAAGAGAATCCATCAAGGCCAGGAGCCTTATCTCCAGGCAATAACTTAAGATTTCTGTGGATTTCTTCCAAAGAGAAAGCTCTTTCCAAAGTCTCTGGATTTGGGATCTTTGTAGGAATTAATATATCCCAGTCCAAGTGTGGAATATATCCTTTAGACTTGTTGAATATCCTTGTGAAGTGTTCCTCTAATTCTTTGGTGATTACAGTAGGGGAGTAGATAATATTGTCCTTAATCTTCAGGGAATGAATAACATTCTTTCTCCTCCTATAATTAACCATATTATGAAAGAAGGTTGTATTTAAGTCCCCTTCTTTAAGCTGTTGGATTCTAGATTTCTGTTTCCAGTAAACTTCTTGTTCTTGAAGCAAGGAATGATGCTCACTCATAAGATCTCTCTTTAAAGTCAGCAATCATCTTGGATTTGGGAAGATTCAACTAAAGAATCTATAAAAGCAATTTGGAATTCTATGGACAATAGTCTGTATTTTCTTTCCTCCCTAACAGGTCGTATCCAACCTCTTATCTGTTGTTTTAAAAGTTTCATTTTGAGTGCAAATTTGGCCACAGGTGTAGTGGAAATGCTAAAATTGTAGGTTCTGTGCCAACAATTTTCAATGAAAGGTATAAATCCCTCGATAAGGAACCATGACTTATAGAATTTGAAAGGTGCAGAGCCCCAATCAATGGGTCTGGTATTGAGAGTGATGGGGATATGATCAGAAACCACTCTATTCTTGCCTAGACAGTAAGAATTGGGATATTTATCTGCCCAGTCAAGTGATATAAGGAATCTGTCAAGTCTGACCATAGTTGGTTGGGCTTGCATGTTAGACCAGGTGTAGTTAAAATTACTAGGGAATAGATCCACTAGAAAATTATTGTCTATAAAAGCATTGAATAGTTTCATATCTGAAGTTATAGTACATCTAGCAGAATGTTTATGGGAATATCTAATTATATTAAAATCTCCCCCAATAACCCACCTGGAATTCACCATTGAGTTAAGGGATTTTAGTTCCTCCATGAATCCAGATTTTAGTCTATGATCACAAGGACCATAAACTCCAGTAAGCCACCAATCAAAGCCATCTGAGATATTACTAAAGTTTATAGAAAGACTGTAGGTAGTAGATATTGTGTTTACCAGATTTATATATCTATCATCCCATCCAATTAGTATTCCCCCTGAGGCACTAATTGTGGAATGAAAGACCATTGAGTTAATAGTCCAGCTCCTAGGGATCTGAAGATATGGGGACAAAAATTTTCTCGTTTAGTTTCACTAATTATTATAATGTTGCATTTAGTAGATCTGACTAAATTGCTAATGGCTCTTTTTTTCCCACTAGAGCCCAACCCTCTAATGTTCCAAGCTGAAATGATCATTAATATTGGGTTAGATGGAAATAGAAGCTAAGTTCTCAACCAAACCAGTATTATCCCTTAAGTTGATACAAGCTAAACCCTGATCAACTCTAATAGAGTCAAGGAACTTCTGAGCCTCAGCTGTAGAATTCAGTGGGATACCCACTTTCTTAACAAAATTTATAAATTGGTCATATGACTCCCAAGTAAGTGCATCATGCATAAGAAGACTAGTAGAATTTTCAGAATTAGAGTCATTAAAACCAGTAAGGGCTAAAGTGTCCTTATCAAAATGTAAATCTTTTAGAAGTTATAGAGGGCTACCAGTACCTGGTGGATGGATAGGGGTTGAAGGATGAGTCTCTGAGGCAATATCTGAAGGACCAACCAAATCATCCTTTTTCAGACAGTCAAAAACAGCAAGTACCCTTTTAAATTTAGCCAAAGATAGATTTTTGACTTTAAGTTCAGCTTCCACAAATTTAGATGCTTCTGAAACAGTGTGACTAGCCTCTGTGTCAGGAATGTGAAATTTTTGAATCTCTACAGAATCATGGTCAACACCTGAGCCAGGAGATGGAGTAGGCAAGATTTCAGCAGAATATACTGAGGGGGGGATAGTGGGACTAATGGGTTTGGTCTATACGTTTTTTCCTCCTCTAGCTTGCTTGTTACCCTTACCACCTCTCCAGCCTCTATTTTGTTTAAAGGACTTGCGAATAGGGTTAAGACCACTAGAACCAGAAGAGGGTGGTATAGTCTTAGAAGACCAAGTAGGGAAGGAGCTAGTGGTGGGGTTGGAAAGAGTGGAGTTAGAGGAACAGATATCCCAACTGCGACGGTATGTGATTGGGTAAACCAAATTGCCAAATGCAAAAAAAAAACAGTTAGGTATGTCTTTACTAGGATGGACCCTGATTCTAACTCTAGAGTACCCCAAGAACTTAACAGAATCAATGGAAAAATCCACTTCCAACAACTCCGCAAATCCTGATACCATATGGTGGAAAATATCAACATTCCAGAGATGTTGGGGGATGCCTTCTAGTCTAATCCACACCCCTTTTTCCTTTAAAGTATGAACTGCGTTGGAGTTGGAAGACCAGGGAATGAAAGAAGCTGATATCATCTGCAAGGATGCTCCATACATGGTTAAATATTCATTTCTAGCCTTGGTTGAAGAGAAGACCAACAAGAATTTGCCTGGTGAGAAGGCCTGAAACTCGACTTCGGATGCACAAGGCCAGCTAGACTGAATATGATCAACTAAGATTTGTTTGGTTAACTGGGAAGAGTGAGAGTTGACTATCGCACTCCGAGATAAAGCTAGGTAGCGATCGCACACTGCTTCAGAAGGAGGTAATATAGTGGGATAATGGGAGTTTAACCCAGCCATGCTGAGGGGATGGTGATGAGAGACTTGAGCTGCTTAAAAAAATTTGCAGATAGCTGTAGAGTGAGAGGGAGATTTACATTTGTAACAGATTCCAACAAACTTGCATATCTTTTGTTGATGAACCTTAAGACCACAAGTGAAACATCGCCCAAAGGAACGACAAAATCTTACCAGGGGGAGAAGGCAGGCCTCTTCCGAGTAACCACCTTCCAACCTTCGTCAATAATAAAGGCGGAGAAGTTTTCGCAGAAGAGTCCAGACTCGGAAGAGCAGGTGGGGGTTTTATGGGGGAAGAAAGTGGAGCGTATCTGTTGCCAACGCCAAGATAACTTTTCTCGTAAGGAAGAGGGGAGGGATGAAAATTACTATCAAAATATCCACTGTCAGAGAATATCTCTGTGTCAGAGATATGGTCTGATATGCACGAAATCCCGCTAGCAGAGGAAGATTGGCGAGGTATGTTCGCCAGAGAATTAAAGTCCGTATGAGAGGAATTAATGCCAAGAGAAGGGTAGGAGTTACGTATAATAATATCAGCGTAGACAGTGTCGTCACCTTGGGAAGCGAATGAGTCCACCGAAAAGACATTAATCGTGTCACTAAGATTAGCAGTAAAGCTTTCCTCTAAAGAATAGGTCGTAGTGGGATTGTGCTTAAGAGTGTGGTTAAGGTCGATAATTGGTGGCGTATAAACCGTGTAATCCCACACCGAGTTCGAGGGAGTTCCAATAGCCCTGACACCTCTGTCAGTGCCGTGGCACACTACCCCAAGGGATTTCCGATGATCGGAGAAGAGAAAGGTAGTCGAACACGCATCCGTCGGAGAAGAAGTACAAGGGACTGTCTTCGATAGGGGAACGCCACCAGAGGAGGGAAAAGGAGAGGGGAAAAAAAATCAGAAGATTTAGAAATGCGAAACTCCTCGTTGTTCACCTCCATTAGAACTAAATCGTCACAATCATCACCGGGGAGATTCCTTTCTGACCGGTAGGAGAATAAATCTCGCCCACAGTTCGAGGAGACAAGAGATGAAAAGAGTGAAACGAAAATACCAGATCTAGCTAAAGATCTAACAAAAAAAAACATCAATATTCATCTCTGATGGAAGCACACATTTAACCAAAAATTTCAAACAACTTCCTGGAATAATAGCAGTAAGAAACCAGTTGTCAAAAGCCCTGTCCATGCGGTGAATAAATCTCTGTTCAAGGGAGATAGCCAGATCTGAGGTGTATTGAACAAAAAGAAAGCACCCTGAATCTAGCCAAAACAACTTAACTCCCCTCGCTCGAATCGTCGAGCGAAATTATTCCGATGTGGAATCAGAAAGAGGTTTAGAAGAAATAGGGGGCCTATCATAGGGAAATAGCGATTCCCTGGAAGCACATACCTGAGCATCAGAGGCGAAGTAAGCGGAGGAAAGTTTAACAGACCTGCGACGGAGAGGGTGAGTCTCCACGACCATAGGATCGACATCTTCGATCAAGCGGCTCTTGAAGGCCTGCCAATCAAACCGGGTAGCTTGCTGTAGAAGATCTCGGGAGCGGGAGAAGTTGTCGGAGTGTCTCCGACGCGAGAGTCGCTGGGATTTCGAATATCTCATTTTTTGGATACGGTTGTATCAATTCGGTCATTTATTGATACAGTCTAAGCAACTCTTATAAAGCTGGATGTAATTGACTGAAGAAGTATAGGGTAAAAGAAAGAAGACAATACAATGGTTAGTTACATCATCAAACTCTGAAAATATCCTAGGCGAATCAATAGAAGCAATAACCTTGTGCAATGCTTTTAAAAATCTCAGTACTGCTTGCTCGAAATATGATGTTATGTCATATAAGTGGACATTTGTTTTTTATCACTACAGACGAGAAGATTTAAAAAGTAGGTTGTAAGTATGAGTGAAAAAAAATTACATGAGATTCTCATAAATCAATATAAACGATGGCATGCATATGTATCTTGTTTTTTTTAGGGCTTTTGAGTATGTCCCGCTCTCATAAATCTTGCTCACAAGTATGTATAAGATTCTCATATAAACGTAATTTCAGTTGTTTACTTGTGATTTGTGAAAGAAGAATTATTGTATTAAAGTGTTTGATCGTAATTCATTTGATTTCTATGAGAATAATTTTTTATTAATGATGTTTTTTTTTAAATCGGGCTGGACTACTAGCTGGGCTGGAAAAGCCACTCCGGCCTATATCATAACTAGCGTTCGACAATGACTTGATTTCTCAATTCTCATCTGGAACAATCTTTTAGAGGAAGTTTATTTCCCACAATAAAATTGCAGAACCAAAATTTATTTGGTTCTCCCTGAAAAGGACGAAGCTTACTTTCCATAAAAATAATCGATCATGTGTCATTCTTTAACTGACGGCATGAGTAATGAACAAAATGAAGTGTATATATAAAATTCATGCAAATATTTTCATCTATTACTTTGATGAGCATGTTCGATCTATACAGGCATGCTCGATCAATACATATTCACACACTGGCTAGCTAGATATGTCTTATGCTTGTGCATAATTTGTAGAATTTGTTGACAACTTGGATCTTTATCTTCCTTTCATCGTCATTACCACGAAGAACATCATCACTCATCGAGAGATTAAACCCTATTCAACAGTATATTGGCTATAAGGTATCATCAACAAGCTTGGATCACATCACGACGTGTTCAATCTTCTCCAATATGCGTCTTGAGGTAAACCATTGCTGCCTCACTAACCACAAGAATGCTCAGCCGATCTCACCCACAGGCAAACCTGTTAACAAAACCAAGAATGCACCCTGCAAACAACCAAAAAGGAAAGGAGAAGATAAAACGTGGCCATGTAAGAAGTAGGAATGCAAACAACTCAAATATGACACAGATCTGCAGAGTGCTAACATATCATTATCCATTTTCAAATTACATATATGAATATAGATGTCATTTAGATATGAAATGTGTTATATCTATATCCTTAAAAAAAAAAACGAATACAAAAACGATATGAATATTTAACAAACGGATATGGATAAAAAAATAGATATTGTAGAATATCAAGATTTTTTATGTTTAATGCTTGAATTATATGACAGTGCATATACTTTACAAAACTAATCATATAAAAATTAACAAAATATAAATGTTATCATTAAAAATATACATATAACAATCGAATCAAAGAATATACATGTGTAACAAATATAATACAAATAATGAATACAGATACGAAAATCACAAAGATCTAAAGAATGATATCCATATCGTTATTATCTGTTGAAGATAAATACAGATAATTCATATCTTCTCAAGAATGAATATGAATATGGATACAGGATATATATTCCATAACTATTTGCATATTTTGTAGTAAGTCTATCTAAATCACTTAAGTAAAAAAAAAAAACAAAACAAAACAAATTAGGGTATGAAACCTTGTAGTATTGATGAAATTACTGACAACCTAAGTAATTATCTTTATAGAGAAATAAACCATGTTCCTAATCCTCCACTAAAAATGGTTATGAATGGTAACAACAAATGTAGCTTCAACTCCCACGCACCCTGATTTAACTCGAACTAAACTCATTCTACACCTAGCTATGTGGCGCCGATGGGGCTCCCAAGTTGCACATCTTCTATGTCCAATTAATGCGGTATGACTTAATTGGACACCTAGATATGATTATCTGTCCAATATCCATATTCGTGTCTGTAGTCTAGATGATATGGATTATTTGTATCTATCTCAAGTTGATACATGTACAAATATAAATATTATTTTTCAGATCACTATGATATCTGTATCCGTATCCATTATCCATAGTATATCCATATTACACAGATATATTCTTAGATTGGATTGTTATAACAATCGCCATAATTGATTTTCATATAATTAGGTATGTAAAATAAATCCACTTATGCATATTTCACTTGAGGCATCAAAAATTCGTGATATTCTACAATATCTAGATTTTATCGGTATCCATCCTTCAAATATTCATATCATATATGTATAATTCGTAGTCCATTAGTATATGTCACGTGCATAACTTCACATAGTAAATAGGGTATCCTCATAGATCTTTTCTTATTTGATATTCTATTCATATCCTTTGCAATTTAGAACTTAATTCATCATTTGTTGAGTTTGACTTGAAAATAGCTTAGTAGATGTTTGCACAAATGTCCACTATGTCATTGCATCCACTTAGAAAATTGCAAACATCCAAAGCAAACATTCGCTAGAGCACAGCTTCAACATAGAAATTAAACGGATGTTCGCTCTAGACATTCACAGAAGAATGGTAACAACATAGCAGAAAAACGGACGTCTACTTTGATTACAGTTTGAAATCTGGGTCTGAATAGATGTCCATTGAGGAAAAGTTTACTCTAAATGGACCTATTTTACCTCATATATATACACACCATTGTGTTAGAATTTTGTAGTAGAGTTGTTCTTCCAATCTTTGAGAATCATTAGTACTGATGGCCCTCTCTAAAGTGAGGGTTTTAATTTTTCTTCTCTATCAAACTTTGTATCTTGTACTCATTTTGATTTATAGTGAAAGCCCTCTCTCTTTGCTTTAAAGACGTAGACCCTTTGGTTGAATCTCCTAAATCCTTATGTTTGTGTGTGTACTTTGGTTTACTGTGATTTTCTCTATTTTCCTTCTGTTATTTGATTTTTGTTCATGGAGTAAAAGAGGATCATTTCCCTAACAAACTGGTATCAAAGCTTTTGTTCCAGACTCTGATTCAACTACAAAGATGACAACAAAGTTTTAGATTGAGAAGTACGACTGAAATGTCGACTTTAGCTCGTGGTAAATCAAGATGCATGCTATTTGATTCAACAAGGAGTTTCAAAGGTGCTGAAGGAAAAGAACAAAATGTTGGAATCAATGAGTAAAGATAAGAAAAATGAGATGGATGAAAAAGCATTGACAAGTATTCAACTTTACTTGTCAAATGAGGTTCTCTAGGAAGTCATGCATGAGAAGACTACAATAAATCTTTGACTAAAGCTAAAATCTCTTTACATAACCAAGATCATTGCGAATTGACTACTTTTAAAGCAATAGGTGTTCATACTCTATATGGTTGAAGGTACATCTATTAAATCACACATTGATGATTTTAGTTCAATCATTATGGACTTAGAAAATATGAATGTGAAAAATGAAAATGAAGATCAAACTGTTTTATTGTTATGTTCGCTACCACTCTCTTACAAGCATTTTAATGAAACTCTCATAAATGCCAGAGAGGAAATATCAATGGATGATGTTAAGTTATCTCTATTCTCGAAAGATTTAATGGATAGAGGGTTGACAAATTCCAATGCATGCCAATGATGCGAAGGAAGGTTGAAGCATTGAATGTTAGAGAAAGAAATATGGAATGAAATTTAGCAAATAAATTGAAAGATAAAAGAGCAAAATCCAAGGGAAAGAGCTAATTTTGTAACCACTGTAAGAAGAAAGAACACATCTTATATGATTGTTGGAAGCTCCAAAAAAAAAAGAATGGCAATCATAAAAGTCCACCGAACAAGTCCAAGAAGGATTCTACAGAGGCAAGCTATGTGGAGGTTGAATGTTTGGATCGTGGTTACGTGTTTGTTGCTAGCAACCCATACAGATCAAAAGATAATTGGATTCTAGACTTAGGATGTACGTACCACATATCTCTTAATAGAATTGGCTCTCTACTTAATAGGATTCACAATCAAAGGCTATTGGAATAGGTACAGCTGAATTGAGAATGCATGATGGGATGAAGGTGACGCTAGTAGATGGTTGACATGTTTTAGATTTGACAAAGAATTTTATCTCCTATGGTACTCTAGAAGCAAAGTGTTGCAAGTAATCAACAAAAGATGGAGTATTAACATTCACCAAGGATGGCCACTTTGTCATGCCAACAAGGAAATTGGGAAGCCTCTATATCTTATAGAGAAGTATAACAATAGGTGCTGTAGCAATTATCACCATTTCGTCATCAGAGACAAATGACACGAAGTTCTGGTATCTTAGATTGGGATGCATGTGCGAGAAAGGTATGATTATTATCAACAAAAGAAAACTTATTAATATTCAGAATGCAAATAAATTAGATTTCTTTGAGCATTGCATTTTTAGCAAGTAGAAACGTATCAGTTTTGGTGTAGTAGAGCATAGAACCAATGGCACATTGGATTACATTCATTTTAATTTGTGGGGTCCTTCTCAAGTCTCATCCAAAAGTGGTACGAGATATATGTTAACGTTTATTGATGACTATTCTAAGAATATGTGAATTTATAGTATTAAATCCAAAGATGAAGTGTCCAAGTACTTCAAGCAATGGAAGACACTTATAAACAAGTAAATAGAGAGAAAGATAAAGAGGTTGAGAATTGATAATGAATTAGAGTTTTATTCATCAAAATTTAATGAGTTGTACAAGAATGAAGACATCGTCAAATACCGTACTGTGAGGCATATACCAAAATAGAACAGAGTTTCAAAGCGAATGAATAGAACCATGTTAGAGAGAACACATTACATGTTGTTGAATGCTAGTTTGTCAAAATAGACAACAAGACACTAGAAGAGGCATGATCTGGCCATCCTCCTGATTATTCTAGTTTGAAATTTTTTTGTTATCCTGCTTAAGCATATGTAAATCAAGGAAAACTAGAACTCAGATCTACAAAATGCATTTTTGTTGGTTATGCCTCTGGAGTCTGCTATGTTGACTTTGAAGGAAGATTTTGCTAGTAGTTCTTCTAATACAGGAATAGATATGAATACTAACGAGCAGGTAGAGCTCGAGTTGAATTCTAATGATACAGTATAACCACATGTTGACCATTTTCCTGATCTAGAAGAAGAAGAGGAAGAAATTGCAGCAGAAGTTGAGGATTGCATTTGTAAGGAAGTGTGAACGAAGAGTGATCAAGACATCCGTTAGATACGTAGAGTCTACATTTGCACATGCATTATCAATAGTTGAGGAAACTTGAGATGCAGGAGAGTCGAGCAGTTTTTCAGAAGTTGTTTCATCATAGAAGTCTATCAAATGGTTGATTGCCATGAATGAAGAGATGGAATTTCTTCACAAGAGCCAAACATGGGTATTAGTTACTCCTCCAAATGGATTGAAAGTTGTTGGTTGCAAATGGATTTTCAAGAGAAAAGAAGACATATCAGGAGTTGTAGATGATACAAAGCAAGATTAGTTACTAAAGGCTTTAGTTAGGTAGAAGGTATTGATTATAATGATATTTTCTCACCTATTGTAAAGCACACTTCCACTCGAATTCTACTGGCTATAGTTGTAGTGAATAATTTGAAGTTAGAACAATTAGATGTGAAAACAACTTTCTTACATGGAGAACTTGAAGAGCAACTTTATATACATCAACTTGAGGGTTTTATAGTTGAAGAAAAGGAAAATCATGTTTACTTGTTGAAAAAATCCTAATATAGGCTGAAGCAATCTCGAAGGCAATGGTACAAAAGATTCAACTCTTTTATAGTTGCATAGGTATTAAGCAAGAGTAAATATAATGTTTGTGTCTACTTGAGAATGTTAAGTGATGGATCCTTCATTTATTTGTTGCTTTATGTTGATGATATATTGATTGTAGCTAGAGATAGATCTAAGGTGAATACATTGAAGACTCTACTTTGTGGAGAATTCGAGATGAAAGATTTGGAAGCAGCAAAGAAAACTCTTAGCATGGAGATACATAAAGATCAAAAGGTTGGAAAGTTGTACTTGAGTTAGATGAGCTACTTGCTAAAGGTGTTGAAATGTTTTGGTACGCCAAGTGCCAAAAGTGAGAAGGTTCCATTAAACTCTTACTTCAAGATCTCAGCAGAGTTATGTCCATGGATGGAGAATAAGCACGAGTTTATGTCACGACTTCCCTACACCAGTGCTGTTGATAGTATCATGTATGCTCTGATCTGGACACGTTCAAACATGGCCCAAGTTGTCAATGTTGTTAGTAGATACACGTCTAATCCAAGCCAAGGACATTGGTAAATAGTGAAATGGATTTTGAGGTACCTATGAGATACTATTAGTGTTTATTTGGAGTTTGGAAGGAGCAAAAATGGTCTGGTTGACTACGTTGATGTAGACTATGCTAGTGATCGTGATAAGAGAAGAACTATAACAGGCTATGTATTTTCTATTGGTAGATGCGTAATTAGTTGGAAGAACACACTACAACATACAGTGGCACTATCTACTACAGAGGTAGAGTACATGATAGTAGTAGAAGTCATTAAAAAGGCAATATAGTTGAGAGGTTCATTTTGTATAGCTTAGTCCCAGTCAAAAGATGATTGTTGTTCATTGTAATAGTCAAAGTACTATACATTTGACTAAAGCCCTGATGCACCACGAGAAGACGAAATACATTGATGTCAGATATTATTTTATTCATAATGTTATCTTACAGGGTGACATTCTTGTGAAGAAAATTAGCATAGCAGATAATCTAGCAAACATGACGACAAAGTCTCTTCCATTTATCAAGTTCAAAGAATGTGTGAACTTAGTTGACTTATGTTGTACGAGATATAGCTTGTCTGATAGAAAGAGATGAAGAATAATCATATTCTTGATGCAAGAGAAGGAATTTTAAGTTGAGATAGAGATTTGTTGAGTTTGACTTGAAAACTACTTGACGGATGTTTGCTACTTCTGTGACATCTGGGCCTGATTATCCATTTTTAATTGTAAACCATGTAATTAAATGTTGTAACATCCGTAAAATTCATTTTGTAATTATTTATATTTTACGAATTTTATTCCTAGACGGGTGTTATTGTTCTGAGGCCCGTTGTGCAGTTCTGTGCTTTTGGGCTTGAGCCTCGTGGGCTGGCTTCTGTTTGCGTGTCCCTGTGGGTGGTTTGTGTAGACACCCTGATTTTGAGGTGGCTCATAGGTAAATTTTCCAGATGTTGCATTGGATGTGCCAAACCCAATCCCATTAGTTAAACCAGCCACAAACCTATAGCAAGCCCGCAACCCAATTAGAAATTCAGACAGGTAGGGGAGAGCACCAAGTTAGAGCACTAATGTGGAGCACTTGATTGGAGCACCAAACAGGTGCACTACAGTGGCACACCTAGCTGGAGCACCAGACAGGCGCACCTATCTGGCGCACCTAACTGGCACACCAAGCTGGCGCACAGCCACTTCTCAGGCTGCTGGCTTTCCACCTCCCATGTCTGTAACCTTCACCAGGGAATATGCTTTGGAATCTGCGCCAGGCTCTTTGTTTATGAGGCTGCCTGCATTCCATGGGAGTTACCTTTGCAAAATCCTATATAAGGACCCCCATAGGCAGCCATTTTGGAGATCTAGTGCAAGCTATCTACTGATTCTTGCAACCCAATCTCGTTTTCTCAAGCATTCCCTTGCATTCTGAAGCATTTCCAGCCCTTCCAAAGCAACAAGGATCATATTATCTTTGGTCTTCTAAGAAGGAACACCTTGGACAAGGTAGGTTCTCCTTTCTTTTACTTTCTTTAATCTCAGTTCTTACACCAAATAAAGCATGCCTTGAACTTCACACATAATTTGATTTCTAACAGTTTATATAAGAGTTTTATGATAAGATTGTTTATTTCCTGTGCAAGATGCTTAATATGTAAATCTGTATGATAAAAAATCTGCACCTTGTAATTTCTATGAGTTGCTTTTCATTTCTATTTCTTTACACAAGGAACCATGATTCATGCACATGTTTGTTAGGAAATATGCAGTAAATATGTTCTTTATGTATCCATCATATGCAAATGGTTGCTAAGTTCACTCACTCATGCATTAGAATCCCATGCAAGTATTTCAGCCCATAGCCCATAACCCTATTCCTGCCATATAACTTGGAGAGGAGTCGAAGCATACACCAATAGATCCTACATTTGCAAAGGGACTAGCCACCCCTTTTATATCAAACAGAAAGAGCAGCCACCTCCAAGCAGGAATAAGGTAAGTCAGTATGCCTTTGAGGGAGAAAAAGAAATATGAATCATCAAGAAAGTAGATGTAGGGCCCTAAGAATTTGGCGTGGAGTCCATGACATCTAAAGAAGAGCTACAAATAAACCTAAGTGTCTAGGTTAGTGCCACGTGAGTTGAGGACAACTTCACTTCTTATGGCAGGCAATACAGGCTTCATCGGCACTGAGGGCAACAATGTCTATTAATCATGCATCAATCCCATCTCTGCATTGCACTTTTACCTAGCATTTAGCATTAAAAATCATGCATATTTTTGTATCATTTTGCAAGACATTTTGCCATATTCCAACCAAGGGCATGCCAACTGCCTTTTGAGTTGTAATATTGGCAAATGGGAATTTTGACTAGGAGCATGTTAGTCACTTTTTGGTTGGAAAAGTCTTTTGATTAGGGGCATGCCAACTGCCATTCTAAGTCAATCTTGGAGACAGTGCTATAAAGAATGAGGAAACAAGCACAAGCATTGCAAGAAGGCATAATATGCAAGCAATTTATCATTTATTAAAGCCCATTTCACAAAACTTGCTACATGATTTTAGTCAACTCTTGGTCTCTTTGAGCTGCCAGCCTCTGTGAAGTAGGTGCCACTAGGCAGTATTTCACTTAAAGGCCATGTCTCCCGTACTTCAGCTTCATATTCTGCTGTGCAATCTGAGCCCTCAGTAATGCCAGGATCGGAAGATTGAACGCCAACACGCGACATGCGGGCCAGTTTTGAGGTTGTCACATCAGAGCCAAGAATATATCTCTTGTAACAACCAAGGATGGGACTTTGCTCAATTGAGTCCTGGTAGAAGTCGAATTGGCGAAGGACTCGGACAGGGTGATATTCCACACCGCCCGTTAGCCTAGGAAGAACCACAAGTCTCATGTCCCTAGCATTAAAAAAGGCAATAAAAGTCTTTGGGGCCGAGGATATACTGTGCCACACTATAGTGTCTTCAGCGAGATTCCGCAACCTGCTGCATAGCTCATGAACGCTTGGAAGTGCCCTTGAATGGTTGATACGGCTATAGGCTTCAAACGCAGAATGCTGAGGGCGCAGAACCTCTACTCCCATGTGAGCAGAAAACCAAACCTGGCAGAACAGAGCACAGTTAAATAGGCACAACAGAATAATAAAATATGGCTTACTCACTTGCACCAGAGCACCACAACCATAGAAATGCTGGGAACGTTTCAACGCCTGGTCCAAGCAGATATAGGTCTTTGCAAGGAGAATGGGAGCAAGATCAATTTGGCGAGTGACCATCGCCAAAGCTATTTCTGCTACCTCAAAGGCCACAGTCATCCGGCCATGGCTAAAAATAAGCTCCCCAAGGAAACGCACCACAAAGCCGTGAAGCCACAGGCCACCCAAAGAGGAACGGGAGGCAATAACTTTATCAAAATAATCCAAGCGCAGCATGGTAGTTGATCCATCCATGCATATAAGGCTCTTCTCACAGACACTTCGAGTTAAGCCAATCAGTTGACTCAGGACTGAAGCATAACTATCATGGCAGGTAAAGACGGAGGGAGCCATGAATGGCGACAGGCCACATATCCGTCTGACTTCTTCCAAGGTCAAAGTCAATTTCGTATGCCCGAAGCGGAATACGTGGAAAGCCGGCTTCCAAAATCAAGCCACAGCACATAGCAAGTGCCAATTCACTTCCACTTTAGCTATGTTTAATAAGGTAAAAGATAGGCCCCAAATCCACAATTGCTCGCTATCTGCGGCCGTTAAAGCATCAATCCAAGCGCGCAGGGCATCAGAACAGTATTTTGGTGTCACCATGGTGGGATAGCCCTGTGAACACAAGTTTTGGGCCAGATATGGCAGGGAAAAAGCATAACTTGGCATAAGCATGGGACAAACAAAACAATCCAGCAGAATATGATCTCAATATGGGGAAAAGACATAAAATGTGAATCAAAAAGCATGCTCAGGATGATTTATCTTGTTGTAAATCCAAGATTCTGTGGGGGTCTCAAATGTGCATAGAACCCCACGAATAACAGAGAAACAAAGCATCTTTGCAAAAAATAAAGAAAGTCATATGCATCTCTATAAAATCTGTATATTGTTGTCTTTCTCATGAAGCAAGGAATCAAGAAATCAACTGGAAACCAGCAGAAAACATATGCATGTGCAGAGATTTGTTCCAAAAAAGGAAATTCACGTACCATTGTGATGCAAAATATAGCACAGCTGGAGCCCAGAAAAGATCAAAAAAAGGAGCTACAAGTGAGGATGAAGATTTGAGACTATTTTTGCAGTGAGGGCGGCGGTATATCTCGCTGAGAATGCAAGTTTATATAGGGGTCTTAGCAAAAAAGGAAAGCAAGATGACCATTTTTGGGAGGAGCACCAAGGTGGCGCACCTAGGTGGCGCACATAGATGGCGCACCACCCAGTTGAAAATTTTGGCAGCACCTCCCTTAAAATACCAACCTTGCCAAATCGGCACCGACTTCTTAAACCTGCACAGAAATTTCATACAACACACGGACAATACCCCTAGGAAGGGGCGCATTCCAAAATATGGATTTGTCATTCCAAGGCAGTTCTCAAAACAGATTTACAATGTTCAAGGCACAGTGTTTATACAAAGCTTAACTTATAGCAAAAATTAAGAGATGGCTATTCCTCGTCCGACTCCTCCTCGTCAAAGGACGCTTCTTGAAAGCTGTTAGCCAATAGACAAGCTCCTCATCGGGTGATCCGACGCGACCACTGGGCAGCAGCAGTAGCTTGAGAGCGGGCGGCAAAACTCTGAACCCTTTGGGAAATCTCAATGTCAGAACGGTCCTCCTCAAATGCTTCCATAGTGAAATCCCCACTGCTAGCTGCATTCACCTTGTGGGCTGGGAAATCTTGCTGTGAAAAGAATATCAAGCCCTGTGTTAGTGGCCAGAATTGTTGAACAAGGGTGCAAGAGCAGAAGAAAAGGAAGTACCCGGATGATGTTGCGCCAGCGCAATTCCTGTAAATTTGCAAATGTGTTAGGCAATTTGGTGATGAAAATGGGAATTTATAAAAGCAAAAAAAAAGAGCGTACCCTCTTCCGTCGGATATCCTCGTAAAAGGCACCAAATTGTTCCTCAAAGCCTCGTGAATTTAATCAATATCAGATTGTATGCATAGAAGTGTTAAGCAAATATTGTAGTAAATTTACCTTGGCCCAGTCAGAGGCATACCACATCCTGCGCTGGCTATCCCGCACAGCCTCCTCAAACAGATACGGCTTCTCGACTCGTCTGTACCAAGCCAGATAATCCGTGTAATTGACTTCTCAAAGGACATGCCTGTCCTAAGAGGCAACAGCTGCCGCGTGCCGACTTTTGGCCACAGAACGGGTCGAGGCCAGGTGATCCATGTTGGCAGGAGGAGGGGCAGGAATGCAGAATTCATTTAAAAATTGATGCCTCACGCGGCCTGGGAGAAAATATGCCGACTTCTTCATACAGTAAAACTTCACCTGCTTGTCCCTCAGAACGCGGCCAGAATTCAGAGGTGCCCAATTAAAGCCATCATATCTGGAGAATGGGCGTAGGTGAACCTGTTACAGAAACAGATAATTGTAAGCAAAGCAGGTAATACAGGCATACAGAATTGAAGTCTATAGCACAACAAAAAAAAAACTTACATCTTCGAGCTCTACCAGGTCAAGCAGATACCGATAAGACTCGTAACTATAAACCCCTGCAGCAACCCGATGGTCAGGCTCGACCCACTGACGAGGGAGAGGTAGAAGCTCGTCACGAAGGCGGCCAAAGCTATGCCCCGGTGTGATATGCTCCATAATCTAGTACTGGCAATAGCAGACAGAAGTCAGTTTATCAGATACTAATAAAAAGAGGGAATTTGTTTTGCAAAATAATGAAAGTAAACACTCACAATCAGCAGGGGATACAATCCCACGTAAGAGCGGCGCCCCAATCTTACTATGTTGTCAAGCCCGCATATCAACCAGGTATAGCTAGCTCCAGCCCAGTCGTAGTGGTCCAAATGCTCTAGATTGGTTAGGTATGCTAGCCAATCGGCGTGAATACAGTATGCAGACGAGTCGCAGAAGATCATTGCTGGCAAATCCAACAAAAAATGCCTCAGCACAAAGTCCGCCTCGTCGCTGCTGGACTCGGGGTTGGGCCAGAACTGGTCCCACTCTCTCAGCCACCCCACAGTGATCATGTGTTTCCCCCTAGGTGGCTTAGGAGGAACATAGCCCAGATGTGCAGGAGCAAGGTGCAGGCCGTGGGTAGTCTTGCCAATAATCGGCTCGTCGCCAAAGGAGAGGCCCGTCAGCAAGGCCCACTGGTCAGGCAGGATGGTCAGCTTCCCGAACGGGAAATGGAAGTTGTGCGTCTCGAACCTCTACCTCTCCACCAGAGCTCGGAAGAAGTTGTAGTGACCATGGATGACCGATATGCGTAGTAAACCGCCGAATGGAGACCAGTGGAGGAGAAAATCCTGCAGAAACTCGGGCAGACGGTGAAAATAGTTGAGCATCGGGGCCTAGTGACACTGCATTATCCGGTTTGTGTCACCAGCTTGAAATATCAAGAACAGAATTAATACCAAGCCAGAAAGTAATTTATAAAGCACACCAAAGCAAGAAAATTACCCCAAAGTTAGGACCCTCGCAGATGTGATGGCCGCTAAGCAGCCGCCCCTCAAAGTTGTCGGACTCCTGAAAGTGTATTTGTCAAATGAAGTACCAGATTTATATCCTATGCTCATTGTCTTCCAGTCTGGACCTACCTCAATAGGGACAGCAGGAGATGAACTGCTGGAGGCACGTGACCTCGAAGAACTACCCCGCCGCAAGGAACAAGAGCTAGACGGCGTATCCCGCGAGAGCTGTGGCGTTACCTGTTAGAAATATGACATTAATTTTGATGATTATTTACTTGTGCATATTTTCATAAAATATTATAACTTGAAAAAGATATAAGTGTCTTATCATGAAAACACAAACGGCATACCGGCATCAAGAGCGGCAGACCGTTTCTGCAAAAATC
>JAMKQA010025930.1:0-25383 GCA_024699735.1 Posidonia australis
TGGTGCGCCAACTTGGTGCGCCAACCTGACTCAGAAATTTTGTTTGGGTTCTGGCTAATGGGTTTGGGGTTCGGTTCAAGGGCTGATCACATCCAAAGCAACATATAGATACTCATTTCTGGGTTACCTCAAAATCGGGGTGTCTACAATGGTAACATTGCGCTGCCACATGCCACAGGAGCCCACAGATATAGCAAGCTTTCTTCTTTTCTGGGCCACTGCTTGAACCAGCCTGATTGTAACCAGCTCCTCCCCTAGCAACAGACTCGGCGCGCTCCTTCCTTTTTCTCCCAGAGCTCCTAGAACTGCCTGAGCTCTGCCTTCCAGAAACAAAAGATCGCGGAGCAAATGCCTTTCCTTTACTCTTGGGGTGATCTTCCAGGAACAACCTGCGGTCCTCCTCATAACGGGCCGCCAACTCCACTGCTCTAGCTAAAGTGGGGTACTCGTAGCCCAAGACCCTCGATCTGAGTGCTGGAGTCAGTCCTTCCATGAACCTCTTGGCTCTGCATTGCTCAATGTCAAATGCCTGCGAGAACTGCTCCAACCTGGTGAAGGCCGCCTCATATTCAGCTACAGACATGCTACCCTGCTTCAGGTTTCTAAATTCCCTGTCTAGTTGATCTTGTTCATACACTGGAAAGTACTTCTCGTAGAAGGCTACTTGAAACTCCTCCTACGATATCATTAGCAGGTCAGCGTTAGGGAATTTCATACGATGGGTGGCTCTCCACCACTGGTCTGCATCTCCCTTACACTGAAAGGTAGCCAAACTAACCCACTTCTCAGTTGGGCACTCCAGGCCCTCCAAGACCTTCTCTATCTCAAGCAGCCAGGCCTCACACTCTTCTGGCTTGCCCCCACCATCAAAAGTAGGCGGGCTTAAATGACGGAACTGCTTAAGCCAGGGGTCTACCTTGGTCCCATCAGTGTTATTCTTGCCAAAAGACTGGGCAAAACCCTGCATCATATGGCTCAGCTCCTGTCGAAGACCTCCCCAACCACTGTCCTGCTCCTCGCCGGGACTTGCTGTGGGAGTCCTGCCTCTACCCTGACCTCTAGGCGGCATCTTGCTGCCACCGCAACCCAACAAACAAACAAACAATAAACAAATCAGGTGCTATGATCCCCTACAGATCGAGTAGTCTAGATAAAGCCACAATGCCGGACACCCTAAGCTGGTGCACTTAGTGAACCTAAGCTCCGATACCACTTTGTAACACCCCAGTGCTACACAATAGTACAAGAACTACCCAAGTACAACTAAAAGAATTAAATAGCATAAATAAAATAATTAAAGCTAATCACCCAGACCTGTGTGCGGCAAACGTGGCTCGAAAAGATGCACCAGACTAGACAGCACCTACACCTGAGCACCTGAAACAAGGGGACAAGGAAAAACACACGTGAGTGATAGGAATGTCACCCAGTACGCGCCCCAAAAACAACACTAAAATCCACTGAAAGCCATTGCCAAACAACTATCATTACCAAAACCACATGTTCCACTAGAAAACATGGAAAACAATGGCATTTCAAACTTTCTTTTCTTTTCCTCCAAAACCTCATGCTCGTTCATAAACCATTATTCTCAACACTGGAGAAACAAATCATTTCATCAAGTTTCCTAGCCAAAAACATTATTTAAAAACCATTAGCACAATCTATAACAATCCAGGCTAGGAACTAGTTCACACACACAAATCCACACTTTCCATTCCAAAACTGGTCGCATCACCCTGGCCACAGGCGATCGACCTAGCCTCAAGTAGCTGGTGAGGATTCCATGTCACCACACCCACATTGCAGTGCCGCGGTGAACCACCCCGTACTGGAGTTCAACAGCCACGGCCGCAGCCTCAAAATGTACCCTCACGGTACAAGCACGAAGTACGTCCTAGGGACGCCCTGGTGCCCAAGCAACTGGGGACTCTAACCCTAGACCTGTACAGCACCAGCACAGAGGGTAGTCTGGGTCTCTCATACCTCGGGTCCTATAGTACCACCACAGTCTCGAGGCTCCTACCCCAGACCGCAAACTCGACAACCACATTTACTAAGGACACGTCCCCAACCTTTATTGAGGTCTCACTACCTCGTCGGCATGTCCTGGTTTCATTGTGGTTCCTACTATATCCTTTAATCTCTTTAAAATCATAAACAATTTGTCTTTTCAAAACAATTATCAAAACCATTTTCCATTCATAAAGCTCTTTGCAAATCACATGCAATATGCATCAACTCATTACCTATGGTCTTTAAACCCCACTTTCTTTCATGGTCTTTGCACCATGCAATCACCCCTCACACGGGTCCATATTCATACACAGAAGCCATGCTTCAATATCTCATGGAAAACATCATTAAAACAACATGCTTGCATGCATCATTTTATATGTCATTCCATGCATTTCATACAATTATCATGTATTTATCCATATTTAATCATCATTTTTTTCTATGCATTTTCAATTTAACTCAGGGCTCTGATTCGGCATACCGAATCTCGTTCCGGTCGATCGAAATTCCCTGATTCGGTTGACTGAAATTCCCTGATTCGGTCGATCGAAACATTTCGGCATTCCGAAACCCTATCAGCTAAACCAGTCCCCCACTAGAACGGTCGACCAAAATCACCTGGTCGTTCGAAATCCCTTGATTCGGTCAATCGAAATGCTTCGGTCGTCCGAATCAGTGATCCAGGGAACCACCTGGGAGCATTTCGGCATACCGAATTTCTACGATTGCAGAAATCTCCCCACTCTTCTCCATTTCTTCTCCCTAAAGTGGGAGTAAGGATCGGACCCATCTAACATGCCACAAAAATTACCAATAAAACATGCGGTGTAGACCTTCAAGTCTACTCCAAAACCCCTCAAATAAAACATGAATCAATTAAGCATGCTGTTCTATGGAAAATCACAAAGGCACAAGACTCATTCAACATAACTGTAGCATGCTTCAAGAATCCTCACGAAAATCATACAAAACACCCACGAATCAACATGATATCAACATAATCACATTATTCTTCTCATTCCCAACATTTCCCTCATTATTGCATGATTTTTAACATGATTTCCATGATTTTCCCTCTAAACCCAACATGCCTCAACCAAGGAAGCAAAACAAAAGGGGAACACGTACCTGGCACCGGTGAGCTCCACACGTGCTTGACGTGCTCCGGCGAGGCCTGATGCAAGCTCTCCTCAGCTCGCACAACCTCCTCTGGGCACGAAGTCTCTCTTGCACGCGACTCACCCCAGACTCTTCTTCCCACGGCTTGCCATTCCCCAACGCAGCCTCTGCACCTCCTCTTAACACCCCCGATGCCTGCCTTCTCGGAATCCCACCGGCGTCCACCAGCTACGCGTAGCTCTGGACGGAGGGGACGGGACGAGCAGCTTCTCCCCTGCTAGGTTTGACGAGATACGGAGAAGCGAGTGCGGGTCATGGGCACCGCTGGCTCTCCTTGTGTAGGGGTTTGGCTCCTTTGACCAAGTCCAACCCCAAGCCCAAGTGGGTCCACCACAAGCACGGGTCCCAATGCGGAACCGACCCACTAGCCAAAGAAAACACACCACAGGGGAGAAACCAGGGGCACAAAACACAGAGGGAGCCCACAGCCAACAAACACAAATTGGATTTACCATTAATAAACCATACACAAATAATTACAAGAAATTCCTTGGTTTATATTAAATGGAAAAACCAGGCACAGATGTTACAGGCTAATAAAGCCAACAAAATCTGAGTTTCAAGCCATCTCCAGCGAGCTTTAGCAAGCTCTGGCAACCTCTGGCCGGCCAAGGTCACTTCTAGCCTAGGTATGCCCTCCACAGACCTCAATTTCCTTCCAAAATAGCTTCCTGGATCTCCCTCTTCCTTCCCCGATCGATTCCAGTTGAGCCAGAGGCTTTCCTTGGCTGGAATTGGAGTTTTAGACCTCACCGGAGCTATTCTCCGGCGACATAGGAGGGGACATGAATCCAGTGATCGATTTATGCCTCAGTCAGCTCAAACCTCTTTCCCTAAGTTCCCTCTTGCTTCACCGACTCCTAGTGTGCCGTTTCAACGCTTCCCCAAGCCTCCAGTAGTTAGTCGCTGGAGTCACGCATCGTTGCCGTCGCTGGGGAAGACGACTGGTAACGACAACGGATCGTGTGCCTCCAGCTCCGCCGTGCCTCTCCAAGCCTCCAAGAATGTTCCACGGCATGCCCCCTACACTCCAGAGCCATCAGAGTCGAGCTTTTTGCCCTGAATCACCCCCACAACCATGCTCATCGAAGAAGACGACAGCGACGGCAGGTGGAACCCAACATCGCGTGATCTCACTCCTTTCTGGCCTTTGAAGGAAGGGGAATGCTCCACACATCATCCTCATGCTTCCAGGAGCTTCGAATCGTAGCTCGATGGCCTCCAAGTCTCCCTTCTTCCACAGCGTCGTCGTCGGAGTGGCGTCGACGGCAAAGGGGTGGGGGGCCAGTTTCAACCATCACCTTCAAGATCTAAACTATTGAATCTCTTCCTTTCATCCTCCCCGTGCTCCCGGTGGTGCCCAACGAGTGATCAAGCCATGGGATTCCCCGGAGGAGCATCCCAGGTGGTCGTCGATGGCAAACCTCCGTCGCCGGCTGCCGCCATAGGTTTTTTTTTTAAATAAAAAATAAAGTTTCCTTTTAATAAATTTCTGAGCTTTTCTTTTATTGCACTAAGGTTCTTCTTTTCTTACAAATGGGTCCTTTTTTTCTTACATTTAGGTCCATGCAATAGATTTTAAATCATTTTAATAATTGTTCTGAAATATTGCAATGTGCCTGCTGTATATTCTTGTTAATGTTTTCCATGCTTTAAAATTTGACATAAACCCTCTGAGTTCCTTTTCACATTTAAGTTTAGCATTTTGCATTTAGAACCCTGAGCTTTACTAAAACTGTTCTGAATGCATATTTTTCTAGCATAATTGCAAATTAAACCCTGGGAATTTAAATATATACTCAAATGTGTTCAAAATTGCATTTTAGCCCCTAAATTTCATTGATTTCTCACTGAATGCATGTTTTCTAAGGTAGATTTGCATGTCAATTCCTGAAACTTTTTGTTTACAAACATGAACTCTTTTTCTTACACTTTTGACCCTGAATTTCTTCATAATTGCATTAAATACATGTTTCAATGGCAAAATTGCATATTGACCCCTAGGGATCTTGAATTTGACAAAAAATGCACAGTTTTACACATTTGACCCCAGATTTCTTCAAAATTACATAAAATGTGTTTTCCTATGTATTTTTGATGATTTAGCCTTAGAGTTTCAATTTTCATTCAGAATTTGGGAATTTTGCACAAAAGCCCTGGAATTTACACTTTTCACTCATACATGCATTTTGTACATTTTTGTTGCTATTTTTCATGCATATTTTCTCATGTCTTCTTTCTTGCATTATGCACACCTTTTTGACTTGTTTCAAACTCAATTTTCACATTGTTTCTTGGATTTCTTCTGACCTTTACGATTTCTATTTGATTTGGCTTTCCATCTCCCAAGGGCGTACATTAATAGGCTTAACAATGCCAACATGGACTTGAAAGAGAATTATTTTCTCTCTTTTAAATTTCTCGGATTTCTTCATAGTATCAAGCTCACCAATGGTTGGACGGGTCTGAGAACTCCACCGTGGCCCAACATGGATGGAGAAGAGTTTTATTTGAATTACATTACATAGAATTTGCATTTTCTTTTCTCCTCTTGCTTCCTCCATTCTTCGTTGATGTCGAAATAGGATCCCAAAGTTCACAACCCACTCCCATGGCCATGAGAGTCGATGGAATCCAACAATGAGCAACGAAGATGGAGGAGGGGAGGCATGCATTATCGGTTTGGTTTTGCTACTCTAATTCACTCATTGGCTTTCACTCTTGCTTCCAAGATGTTCAATTGTGCATTTTAAATCATTTTAATTCATCATCGTGCAATGAAATGCTTGTTGTCTAAGTCTGCAATACCTAGTGTGAGTGTAGCCTCCGCAGATAGCTACAACGGATGACCAATGTCGACAGCCATCGCAGATCACCACTGTGGATCCTTGGATTTGGAATAAACAGTAAAGCAAAGCACTCAATTTGCATGCTTTCTCACTTTATTTTAGTTTCTCATCCCTGATTTGTTTTTCTAGCATGCTTTATTCTCATTTGGCATGGCATAAAGCATCTATGTCTAGGCATAACTATGGAACATACCTTCATTCTTGCAAGGCATTACATCATTGCCCAAGGACAAATATTATTTGACATTCGATTGCCTACAAACTTACATATGCGGACAAATCAAGCCTTTAAAAATCGACTTGTTGGGTGTATATGGATGTCTAACACCTTCTTCATATATTGTAACACTCGTAAAAATTCATTTTGTAATTATTTACATTTTGTGAATTTTATTTCCTGGACGGGTGTTACTATTCTGAGGCCCGTTGTGTGGTTTTGTGCTTTTGGGCTTAGGCCTCGTGGGTTGGCTTCTATTTGCGTGTCCCTGTGCGTGGTTTGGCACTGTGCATTGTGGCACTGTGCTTGTGGGGCCCGGTGTGGGGTCCGTGCCAGGCCTGGTGTGGGATCCCCGTGGGGCCACAGGTGTGGGCTGGTGGCTGAGGCTGGCTGATTGGCCTCGTTGGTGGTGGCTAGCGGTTGGATGCTGTGGGGTGTGTCAGTGGCTGAGACGCACAGGTGGACACGTTTTCAGCTACTCCAGGCTTAGGCTTTATAAGCCGCACCGCACTGCACCTCTCCTCGCCACCCATTGCCTTCTTCTCCTTCCTTCTTCGTCCTTTCCCCTCCTCTTCGGCGGCACGCTTCTTCTCCACCTTACCCCACATTCTTTCTCCTCTTCCCCACTTTTCCTCCTCCTTCTCTTCCCTTCTCCTTCCCCTTCTTCCTTTCCACTTGTCCCCTCACCTCCTCTGTTTCCCCTGCATTTCCTTCGTGCACGCGCCGACAGAGAAAGAGGAAGAGGTCGAGGGAGTGAAGCAGAGGGCTGTGGTTGCTTGTGGTGGTGCACGGAGCTTGCGTGGAGTGCCTCGTTGGATGAACGAGGGTGTGTCGGTTGCTCATGGTGGTGCGCAGAGCTCACGGGAGTTCACCAGAGTCGGCCGAGGATCGCCGAAAGCATTTCTCAGGTACACATCTCCACTCCTTGCAATAGAGAGCATGGAATTGGTAGAAAATGGTAGGATTGCATGAAATTTAGGTAAATTTCCTTTCCTAGAATTTATTGTGATTTATTGAGGATTTATGGAACATTTTTGGGCATTTATGCCAGTGGTTGCATTTTGAGTTGTTTTGACCCTTCTGCCTTTGTGATTTTGTATCTTGATGCTTGGTGGATGGATTTTAGTTTTGTTTGTTGGGTTTTGGAGTAGACCCGAGCGTCTACACTATATGTTTTATGCAAGATTTTTGGTGTTTGTTTAGGAGGTCCGATTGAAGGTCCCAGTTGGGGCGATTTCGGACGATAGGGTTTGGGCCGTTTTCTGGTTTCGTAGAATTCGGCATACCAAATGAAAACGACATACCGAATCAGGAGATTTCGGCATACTGATTCTGTTCAGCATACCATTTTTTTGTTAGTTTAGGTCCTCTGGTTGGAATTCGGTCTTCTGTTTTTGGACGGTGTACCGAATTTTGCTTGAGTGTTGACCGTTAACCCCAATTTGGCATACTGATTTAGAATCGGCATACCAAACTAGGGGATTTCGACATGCCGATTTTGGGCCCAAGTGAGTTTTGCATTGTGTTTTCGATGGTTTTCTGGATGTCGTGTTTTGTCCCTGTGAGAGGGGATTGTGGGCTATCAGTGGTGGTCCCTTGAGACACCTGATGCGCCATTTTGCTGAGGTTTTGGAAGAGTTTTTAAAGGATATGAAAATGGTTTGGAAAATGGTTTTTCTGTGTGTGGGCCGAGGCAGCGTGGGACCTTGTCGTCGGGACCAAGGAATGTGACGACATTCTTGGGTGGTCGGGCACGATGTCCCCTATTAAGGTCGTGGGGCTGAGATACCTGAGGCTGAGGGGCGTCGGGTCTTGGAGGTATGAGACTCCTTGAATGTCGTCTCAAGGCTAGGGTTGTGGTCCACGGGTTGAGGTGTCTTGTGGCATGACGGGGAGTTATGATACTTCTGCTGTCGCTGTGAGCACTGAGGTTCAGGTGTTGTTGGGTGTGGAGGTATGACACTCCCTCCTGAGCACCGTGTGTGGAGGACGCCGTGAGGAGGCGTATCCTGTGGTGGCCAGTGCGGGTGGGACACGTGCCCTGTAGCTGGTAGCGTCCTGAGAGACAGGACAGCCTTCTCATGGAGGGGTTGGCTTCTGAGGGTTCTCCTGAGAGAGGGGAATCGCAGGACGGTGATCGCTCCAGCACAGGGTGGCTTCACCATTGCAGTGCAGAATGCTGGTGTCGCTCCTCGGTGGACTGCGTGTAGCCAGAGTTTGGTTGCCTAGTGCCAGACTTCACAACTCACTGTTTGTGGTTTTAGTCATTGAGGGCCTTTACTTGTGGTTTTGAGTTCTACTAGCGCTAGTTTGTGGTTTTGACCAGTGTGGGCTTGGTTTCTGAGGTTTTGAGAAAAGAGTTTGTGAAAGGAATTTAAAAGGAAAATTGATTATGATTTTGTTTTCCGTGATTTTTGTGAGGTGCGTACTAGGTGACTTTGGTCATTCATGCATTTTCCTTGTGGTTTTGTTCGCAGGTGCAGACATGCGATTGGTTTAGCGTAGTGCATATAGTCTGAAGTCTGTTAGCCGCACACATAGGTTCCTGGTGGTTAGATATGTTACTGTTTATCTTTAGTTTTCTCGTAATTTAATTTGTTTAAATTATTGTAGAAAATTTGAAACGTGACATATATAATAATAGTCCTTACTTTTTCTTTGACCGTAATAACATATGTGACTTTTGCACCTTGCACAATTAGTCGCGACATGGCCATAATGTGATACAAGTATATTTTGGTAGTCATAAATTTTAGACTGAAATAATAAAGGCCAATTGGATTCGATGAGTAGACAACTTCACGAGAAGATTTATATCCTAACAAAAGCTACTCTAAAGTTTAATAGAATGATAACAAAATGTGCGTGGGTTAAATGGTTGAACCGAGTTCCAAAACGGTTTGGAATGGTTGTCATTCAATCGGACCGGTCGATAAGGTTTCCAGAATAATATTTTGAATCCTTTAGAGTCGTTGCCAATTTGAAATAACGACCGTTGCTGATGACGCGTAATCGATGCTCTTCTGTTGTTATTACGCTTCCATTCCCATCCAGGGAAAGAAGACATAAGCCAGGAAAGAACCAGAGCAAAAAGAAAGGAAGTGGCATATATTGGAAGATCAGCACAATAGAGTGCAAGACTCAAGGTGACTCTCCGTTTCTTTCCTCTTCAATTTCTCTGTTTCATCAACAACAGAAACCAAGCCCAACAACCACCTATTCCGCTCTATTTAGGGGCCATTAGTTTTTTATTTGTAACAGGCATCTTCTTGCGAGTTCAAACTGCATCTGCAGTGGCAACACCATTTCACTACCAATCAAATGAAGTCTTCTGGACTTAGGAAGCCACCGTTGCCGTCGCCGGCCGTTTCACCACGTCGTCTCCGCCCGTCCCGTGCGCTACGGTCCGGTTCTTATTGCCAGACACGACCAGGTGCCGATATCACCTCCCTTCTTACCTTTCCATGAATATTGCAACATAATTATCTATACATGCGTTGTGTGTATTTTCTGGATCTGTTTTTTTTTTCTTTCAGCTTCTTGTCAGAATAATGACCAACTCAGTGATCAACAACAACAAATGGTTCTTGAGGAAGCTGGACTTTGCCCTGCTTACCAAACAATAGCAGTGGAGCTGCATAAGTTGGCAAGAAGGGTCAAAGAACAATTTGGGAGAAGCCCTGATTCCACAACTCCCGTGGCTTCCCAACTAGGTCAGCTCAATAGAAGAAGCCCATTGTTTGAGAGGGGGCGACACTACCAGGAATACGCGACTAGGAGGAACGACAGGCTCAGTCGGAGGAGGAACGGGGAGATGACGGTGACCAACGGAGGCAGGGATCTCGGGGTAGTCGTAGGCTCGGAGACGACGAAGAAGAGAACCACGAAGAGGAGTAACAGTTTGAGGAAGTCGATGCCTATGGAATTTTTGGTCGGACGTTCGTCGTCCTCCACCTATAATCTGAGGTCGTCCTTGAGGAGCAGTACGGAGACGTTGAAGAAGCCCCTCTCTCCTGCTTACGCTGGCACGTCGTTGGATTATGACGTTCTTGATGTTGACAAGAAGCGAACTCCAGCAACTCGATCAAGAAAATTAATTTAGCAATTCAAATTAAATTGCTAGATCCCAGTTATATGCGGTATTGCCCTTTCGATTAATTAACATTCTGGTTTTTTTTTCTGCGGAATTTGTTCTGTGTTGTGTGGCATCGACAAAAAATAATTGTGATGCTCTTGGATGAGAACAAGGATCATCGTGTTGCACTCCCGTTTTTTCGATCTTGGTGAGGGACTCGGTGTGTGTATCATTGTTGCTCCCTCGAAATTTCTCAATTCTGTTAATAAAACCTCCAGTTTTAACAACAAGTTCTCATTTCATCATCTTTCTATTCTTCTGCAAGTTCTTACATCCGACGTTTGTGTTTCTGATGATAAACAAAAGATGTTTCAAGCGTACGAAAGAGACTGAATCATGTCGAAATGAATGGTGTATGAATTGGAAGTATGGTTCAACCTGAAAGAACCTAAAGATCGTCAAAACGAGATATTTACGGTTGATTCTCATGTTAGACCAACTTATCCAGTTTTCCCGTGCATATCAGGAACGCGAGTTCCTTCATCTGTTGTAGCACGGGTTGTGATCTTCTTAGGAATTTCTTCAGCGTTGTGTAGCATGAACAAAAAATTAGATGTTGTTAGCTGAGAGCGAGGATCATCACTTTGCACTTACTTATTCTGTCTTCTTTAAAGACTTGGTATGTATCGTTTTGTCCCCTCTAAAGCCTCCATTTTTTACTACATACATGTTCTCATTCCATCTTCTTCCTCTTTCTTTTACAATTGCAAATCATAATTTGATGATTAAATATGCTTAAAAGTTTAAAAAATTTAAACAATTACACTACAGAATTAGCAACTAACACAAGTAATCTTGACATTTAGTGAATAATAATACTAAAATATGAAAATAGAAACTTTTAACCATGATCATGGCCACTAAATAAAAGACTATTAATTCATTCATATATACAACTATGTAACCTCTACACCTAAAAGGACTAGCAGATGTAATAATCTCAAAGATTATGTGTGAGAAAAAACACAACTATGGATCCCATCAGTAGAGATAGTCTAGTGAAGACCATCATGAAATTCATGCCAACGAATCCAAAGCAATAATCCTTAGCAATACCTACAATTGACAACACAACAATTAAGTTTGTAAAAATCTAGTATGAAGAGGATCCTAACCTAAACATTCTCAACCTATGATAAAATATAAATTAATAAAACAATCAAAATTATAACATTCATTGATATACAAATATAAAACAATTCCATCTTATACATGAACAATTTAATTCATTTTAGTCAATAACAATAGATGTTAGATTTAAACCTCATGGACTTATTGTTGCAACTAAACTGTTAAAAAGACCAAAAACTATACCTCATTCGATTAGTATACCTCCTAGGATAAATACTTTGAAGAGTCAAAATGTCAAGACTATGATTCTCGCCACTTCTGTGACCATGCCTGACCGTGCCCGACGCGGAGGGAGCGGGTGGAGAGGAGATCACAGCCATGCCGAGACAGCAAAGGCGTAAGGATAAAAGAAAAGAAAACGGAGTCGCCAGTTCTGTGACCGTGCCCGACCCAGAGGGAGGGGTGGGGAGGAGAACACAGCCATGCCGAGACGGTGAAGGCGAAAGGATAAAAGAAAAGAAAAGGGAAAAGAAAATGAAGTCGCCACCTAGTCTTTTAAGGGAAAGACGAGGAAAACCATAAAAGGATGAATGCATGGGATGCAGATAGGAAGGCTGGATGTCTGCTAACCAGAGGATGTGTAAGGATTCCTGTTACACACGAGGAAGGTATTAGACACCCTCGTGCGCCCGAGAGACTCGGTCTTTCTAGTCCAAATGCTTACTAAGGGTTTGATGAATGCGTGTTTGCCTATTTTATATGCTAGTGCACGATGAAGACTGAAAACATGCCATGTCCAAAGCCAAGGAAAAGAAAAAAAAAGTCGATCTATGGGTCAGATGTTGGCATTGGCAATACCGCACTGCTGTACGCCCATGGACACTGGAAAACCGTGAAAATTATGGAAAACCGAGGAATCGCGACAAAAAAGAGGAAGATTAGGCTCGGCACATAGCTAAAAAGCATGCACCGAGCAGGGAAGAGAAGATGGAAGCAAACCGTGCAAAAAGATGTGAAAAATGCAAGTGTGCTTGCAAATCTGAACAATGTAGGGGGTTTTGTGCAAAAAACCCAAATCCGAGGAAAATCAGAGTCCAGGAGCCCAAATCATCGCGAAAACATGTAAGAAAGCACATTCCATGCATGCATGTCAAATCTGGGGTCAAACGGGTGTCCTTAGTGCAAGTGAAGTCATCTCGGGGTTAAAATGTAATTTACCCAATAATGCGTGTAATGTATGTCAAATCAGCATAAATCATGGTAGAAAAGCAAGAAAATAACTCAGAAATGACCAAAAAATGTTTCAGGGGTAAAATGACAAATCAGAACAATAAAAATGAAGTCCAGGGGCTAAACTACAAATAACCCAGCAAGCAAAGCACTTAGAAAAAGTTCTGAAGAAAACAGAGGGCAAAAATGTAATATTCACTGAGATACAAGGCATTCAGGAGATTTTCAGTAAAAAGGGAGGGTTAAAATGTAATTTACCCAACAAAACATGCTTCTAGAAAGTTTTTAAAGAAGTTCAGGGAGTTCCATGCAATTAAACCACAAAAATAAACACTCTAATAGGTTTCTGGAAAGTATAGGGTCTTAAATGCAATTAAACCAGCAAAATTATGCATTCAGAAACATTCACAGAAAACATGAGGGCTTTTATGCAAGTTTTTAACTCTGAAAACATTATTCAAAAAGTTCAGGATAAGAAATGTAATATTTTCAGTTAAAAACTTTATTCAAACATTTTCAGAAAAATGATGGATGGACCTAGATGTAATGAATGGACGTAAAAGTAATTCTGAAAGGATCTAAATGCAATGAAAACTATGTTTCTGTATTTTTTATTAAAAAGCATGATTTTTTTTTTTAAATGCTCGACGGTCGCCGGCGACCATCAGGGGCTCCAAAAAAGCGCTTCCCAATGGCCTGATCTTAGATCAGACCACATGGGAAGCAAGAAGGGGGCAAGAGGAGCACATCCAACGGAGTGGATGTGTCCTCCGATGGCTGGAGCGTCCTCCCCACCTCGCTCGCTGTCGAGGACCTTCGACGACGATCTGGAGGTGGCTGGAGGCTCCGGAGGGCAGCGGCGCGTTCAATTTTATTTATGTTGGAAACCAATTTACAAAAATTATATTGCCACATAAGGATTTAATTCTAGTACACATCAACTTCAAGATCCTAACTTAATACTATCAAAATTCTTAGAAACTGAAAGCTCTGTAGAGACGTATCGAAGCATTATTTCAAAGTTATTTATTTGCTAAACATAGATCATTTACTAATTAATGAGATGCATTATGCATTTGTTACCAATATTAGTGTCTAACTTAATATTACACTAGAAGTTCATAATTGGATTACATAATACTTAAATAAACTCATTTAATGATTACACACAACATATATTGATTTACTAATTAATCGCAACATGCACTAATATGTAAAAAGAAGAACTCAATTATGATTTCACATAAATACAAAGATTGCTAGGTAATTCTAGAAACATGTGTTGAATTTTGGCTTGAATAATGGCACCAAACTAATGTGGTGTGGAAATAGTCCCTCTTGATTGGAAGCAATATCTCAGTTGCTATCTATCAAGATAGAATGACAATTTGGAGGTGCACCAAGGTTCAACACTGAAATTAAACAATTTGATGCTCAAGTTAGACTGGTTATCTTAGCTAGCATTTAGGTGGAATGTGAATCTTTTGATTGCTTGGGTTGAGGCTCTTTTATAGATTTGATATCGAAATTGTAGGACAAGGAGCATCTAGAAGATTGATAGTGGGAATCAATCCTCTTAAGGTGTTCCTTTGAGTGTTGAACTTGATAGGCTACGCTAGTGGCCTTATCATAGCCTAGTTCATACTTTGTAAATCTTCGTCCAAGATGCACACTCCCTCAAAAGCTTCCGAATACTGGGTTGGTATTCTGTAACTACTACTCCTCAAGGGCTCCTTCCACTTTCCTAGACATGTTTTGTTCTCTTTCTCAAATTTCATGTTAGCAACCTTACAATGTTTTTATCTATGACTGGCAAGTATTGAGTTTGCTTAATATTTTTTAGATTTCTCCCATTGACCACTTGTGGGCTTTTAAAGGTCACAAACTCAAATAAATTCAAGAAGATTGGCTTAGGTGTGTATGTGACCATGTCGATGTTGGGACGAGATGCGATCAAGGCTTGTAATTTTGGGTAGGTTTGTGGTTCTAGATGGGTTGTGGTGCTGAATAAGTTAGGGTGTTGGATAATGCCTCATTGCAACTAGAGCAAATTCTTCTAGAGGGGTTTGTTGACAAGCAATCTCAAAATTAGGGTGTGTAATGACCTACGTTGTTAAAAACATAAACACATTAGTCTAAATAATTCCAACATAATGCAAAATTAAATTATATGACATTAAAGGCTAATTAAAAGCATCTAAACTACCAGGAATCTAATATGCGGTTACGAGACTCTAACTATGTGCACTAAACTCACCAAATGTTGCCTGTCTACACTTTCAACCTAAATCCACACGAAATTGGCATGAGTGACTAGAACGTCACCCAACACACACTCCACAAAAGGATGGAAAACAAAACCATGTTGTTCTCTTTAAAATCACTTTGAAATCATTTTCACCAAATCCACCAAGCCTCAAGAATTGGGCCCTACTGGTCAAAACCATCAATCTCATTTTAAAACATTTTATCCATTTTCTTCTAAAGTCACAAGCTCACAGGGAAATCATTCGTATATCAAAACTAGGCCTAACTGGCCAAAACCACCAAAGCATGGGGCACATCGACCAAAACATCAAACTTAGGCCACAATGGCCAAAACCACAAACTACAAATCATTTTTGCCATCCTACATGTATATCCCTCCATCTAAGGAGGGAAATAAGAAACTTGATTAAGTCCAACTAAGGGCAAGTTCATTCAATTCATTTCAAAAACCTGTAAATAAGACATTAGTTTCCTTTTTTTCTTAAACATTTTCGTTATTTGTCCTTATGTATTTTGAATGCTAGGCTAGATTAAAAAAGCAATAACAATGATTGATGAGTGTAAGTCATACACCCAACAGCTTACAGTGTTAGGCAAAATTGTCAACATATTATCTAGGATTCCTAAGCAAAGACTATAATACCCAAGGAAGATTCACCCAATGGGTAGGACGACCTGAAGATCTCCTAAGATCTGTGGAAGTTACATGTACTCCAATAGAACACCCTTGATCAACATACTAAAACCTAAAGAGGGCTTAATACCTACTACTAGGAAGAAAGTTGTCTCCTACATAGACAAGAATCTGAGCAACTAGGGTGACCCAAGCCTTCTCCTATCCACACATACACTTATGTAGGGAGATGAGAGCAAAGCAGGCTCAGAGCTTAGGCATATCATAAAAGTCGCTTGCCTTGTACAGTGTGACCTCCTAGCATAAGTCCAAGAAGGTAGTGATGGAGGAGCGCATTAAAAAACCAAATAACGTAGAAGGCACTCAAAAGAGGGGAGAGCACGAAAGTTAGGTACACTGTCATAGCATAAGTCCAAGAAGGCAGTGATGGATAGGTACTCAAAACAGGGTGAGACAACCTACGAATAAGTAGATGTGTCGTCATGGTATAAGTCAGAGAAGGCTGTGATGGGCTGGCATCTACTTAAAAATAACCAGAGCGGGGAACCCTAAAAGAAAAAAAGAAAAGGAAAAGATGGTAGCAAAGAAGTTGTCCTAAAAATGAAAGTCAAAAACCCTTGGGTTAGCTATAGGCGCACTAGGGCCATCTACAGGCAAGCAGCACAAAAGTTATAACAGATGTTGAGAGCCTGTTGAACCTTAAGTCTCCCCCACTCTTTCATACATAGGCAAGGGGCTGAAAGCCTTAGAAGCTTAAGGACCAAGTAAATAAGGGAAATAATGATCAACTAAAGCTAATATGAAATCCTAAGTCCTCAAAAGACCATGGCTTAGTAAAAAGAGATAACTCTCTCACCTTAGATAATACAAGATAGGGTAGGTTGTGACTGCACTCATCATCAATCATCAATAAGCAAAAAAAAAAAATTGATCAGAAAAAAAAATCAGAAAATTCAAAAAATTTAAAAAAAGTAGAAAATTCCAAAACAAAATGAGAAAATTCCCCAAAGAAATTAGAAAACCAAATAGAAGCCAAAAACAAATAAGTAGTGTCATTCACCTTACCTACAAGTGAAAACATAGTAAGTAAGGAAACTAAAACTAGTCTAGCCAGTGATGCAACCATTGATCTACCAGACTTTGGAGTTTGATGTCCTACTCAAGTGTGCCTTCACAACTTGAGTGCGTTTTGCCCCACAAGACATTGGCCCTGCAATGGTCTTAGAGCATCCACAAATGACTCACAATTGACATCCACTGGACTTCGATTTTCCATCTCCCAACTGAGGCCTAGAATAATTCCCTCTACCTAATTCAAACATAGGGGAGTAAACAGACAGCATTACAGTACTTTCCTAGACAACTTAGCCAACCCTTTTTTGGTAGGAAAAGGTACAGCATTTTCATTACTAACATGCTTATCAAGTGTGTAGGTACAAACCCCACCACGTGTTAGTACATCAAGGCCCACCATAACGCTACATAAAGTGCCACCGTGGCATTACATGAATTCCTACCTAGAATGGACTCCCGCCTTTGGAGTCCCAATAATGTACACAAACACACTACTTCGACTAACCGGTAAACCATGATTTAGCAAAGGAAGGGTTCACTCCCTCACCCGATTCATTATTCATAGAACTCCTTTACTTACCAAGTCAAGTTGTGGGACAACGGTCCATTCTCAAGAGTACTACTCACACTAAAAGACGGAAAATACCTGACCACAATGAATTGCATTCATGCATCTTACATATGTCTATATGGCTAGGGACGACTCGTACCCTACCGGCCTAATCTGTCATATGGGCCATTGATCGTATATTGTATGTTGACTCTACATTTGCATTTGGTACTTGAATCATGCATCCATGCATTTAGGTCTCATGCATTGGAAGTGTAGTGCTAACAGAGCAATGTTCTTCAAGAGTGTTAGAAACCCATAGAATGTTTGATCCTCCTAAAGTCCAATCAAATCAAACCTATCTTATTTTATTCCAATCAGAGCAAGCTCTCAAACAAGAAGCCACAACAATTGTCTCTTTATTAACCCTAGTTTTGCCCCGTTGAAGTGTCACTCTACATGATTAACATGGTCTTAACATCGGTTGTGACACATAGCTCTGAAACCAAGTTGACCCCTCCATGCTTAAGCATTTAATATGACAGTATCTTTTAATTACCTTTTCTTTTCAACTGGTGATCGGGTAATTTCTCCATAGTCATCTTAGTTTCTACCCCATTGAATTGTCACTCTACATGGTTGATATGGTTTCGACACTGATTGTGACACATAGCTTTGAAATGGGCTTGACCCTTCCATGCTTGAGTCTTCAATATGACAGCATCCCTTAGTTTATAGAACCACTCAGCTATGCAACCATACCCCGAAACCGAGTCAGTTCATCTTCTTACCTGTTGGTTGTGCGACCATGTCTCGAAACTAATAGGTGTAGACTTTTTGGAATTCTTGATGGATAATTTGTGAGTGTGCTCCCTATTTCAGGAAATGCTCAATGGGGATATCCTTCTTACCTTAGAGCCAATTTTGTTCCAAGATCAATTCCATTGAGGGGCATCTTTAAATATCCCACTTTTGCATTTTCTAAAGTCCACTTAGGATAGGAACCTTGAGGCGCCCATGTTTTCCATATTTTCTATGGCTTCTCCAAAAACATTTATGATTTTACTTGATTCATGGTCGTTATCTGTGGCAAAGCTAACCCACTTGAGCTAGTGGTAGGTTCAAACCCCCTTGAGTATTTTAATCTTAAAGAAAATGATTTTGTGATTTCATGAGTTTTCTGAAGTATTTCAAGACTTAACCATCTTTGTGGATTAAACTAAAAGAGAAGAGGAAAAATGCAAAAAGACCATGAAGTTACCACCTTGAGAGACGATAAGACTAGTTGCCACATTAAGGGCAACATGAGTAGTTGCCACTTTGAGAGGCGACAAGATTAGTTACCACATTGACAAGCTACAAGTCTTGTCGCCGCATGTATAAGCAATGAGAATCCCAGACTTCTCTCTCTAGATAATTTGTCATCCTGTACTTTAATATAATATTTGGGATATTTATAAATGTTATTATGATTTTTCCCATAATTATTATAATTTATATAATTTTCTAACATTTAGATATCTATGCATATCATATAAATCATTATAAATGCTAAATAATTCCAGAAAATTATTGAAATTCGGATGACTTGATAATTAAGGCTACTTATCTTTATTTTACCAAAAATGAGCTTTTTATGATAAGTTACCACATTTTAATGTAACTTATATTTAATTGAAGATAATGCCAAGAAAATAAAGATAAAATCCAAAAATCAAGATAATTACGAATCTAAACAAATTAGATTTATTCTTGATTTTAACTGATGATTTCTCTTAATTATTAAAGATTTAATTTTCAAATCCAATTTACTTAACATTTTAAGTGGATTTTGAATTTGGAAATTAATCTAAAATATCTTTCAATTATGAGTATGATTTTTCAAGTTTGATTTGGTCAATATTTGATAATAGATTCGTAATGGATATTTTGAGATCTTAATTTTCAAAATTATGCTTTTTTGGTAGCTAGTTGCCACATGTACAAGTGAGTAGTTGATGTGGTAGATTTCCTTGGCTTTTGGGCAGTGATTCACTATGTGCAGCAAAATTGGAATCTTCAAATTAGTCACCACTAATAGTGGCAATTGAAGGCTTTTGTCGCCTCTCATATAGGCAACAAGCTCACATCCTGATTTTTTGCCTTTTTAAGAATATTTCATTCTAACCCTTGATTTATATCACGTCTTTGACGAGATCCCCAATCCCCAAATACTATAAATTGACCCCTAGGTCAAGAGTTTGAAGGGAAGACACATTAAAATCTTGAGGAGCAACCTTAAAACCCTAGAGAGGAGAGAAAGAGAGAAACCTTGAGAGAGAGAGACATAGCCCCCTCCTCTATGCCCATCTTCTCCTAGAATCTCACATCCTAGAGATCCAGCCCCTTTATACAGCAATAGCGCATCTCTAGAGCTTTGTCCATCAACTTCTACTTCCTTTAACCCCCTCGTCAAGTACCAAGGGTAAAGGGAGTCTTTCTTCTAATTTATTTCATTTTATTTCATATAAAAGTTTGCATTCATATAACTGCCAATCACATACATGCAGGGAACTACCCCTTGGCTAGTATTAGATCGATTTATTTATGTTGTTTATTTCTCTCTTTTGTTATCGTTTACTACACCTAGTCTAATCCAGTCCTGTTTTCTTTGTTTTTTTTCTTTTTTTTTGAAGGGGGAAGAATACTACATAAGCACAAGGACATCGCTAGACAGCATCCTACCACCGATCTAGTCAATCGAGAACTCACACAACCACATTAACTGCAACTCCCGCAAGGCATCTTGTCAGCCAACATAGCAAAGGACAAATGGCAATCACACAAAGGTCATTGAAGTACGTGGACCAACAACGACCTACAACTCCCCTCAATTTTGCATCAACAAAAATGGTTGCCTAAAAATCTCTGACTTGGTAGACCAAAGAAGAACGATCAACAAAACTAAATGCATAGTCAACACCCAAGGGTCCAGAATAGCAGATTGAATGATTTTGGTCAATCGAAATAGGAACCAAGTGGACAAATCTGACAAGAAAATAGCATATCGTTCCAAAATGACATACCAAATTTCCTATTTCCAATAAACATGGCTTGAGCCTTAACACGCTCAATTGCCCAAGTGGGAGTAAGGGACGAACCCACTAGGAAAAATCTACAATTCATGAATAAAACACGAGATGTAGACACATGAGTCTACTCCAAAACCACACAAACGAAATTCAAATCCATGCATTATAGCTCAAGATATAAAATCACAAAGCTGGGAAGCTAAAAAATGAGCATAGTACATTCAATACAATAAATTCGCCATAAATGCATATAAATTCTCATAAATTCTATAAATCATTCATAAACATTAAATTCTTGCAATTCTATTCATTTCTAATCATTTTACACAATTTTTAGGAGAAAGTGTGGGATATGCACCACAATGACCTCCGACGCACCCACCGCCCAACTTCGGCCAATCACGCTCACCACCGATGATCCTTCAGCCTTCGCACATCCTTGGTCGTCCCACAAGCTCACTTGATGTCGAGGAAGAAGTCCAAAGTTCTTTGGTCAGCCCATACACCATCGCGCCACCTCTGCTCTCTCTCTCACTCTCTACGCACTAGGGGAAAAGGAAGAAGAAGAAAGGGGAATGTGGGGTGGGGGAAGAAAGGAGAAGAAAGAGGGAGAAGGAGGAGGGGAAATGTGCATGGGAGGGGAAGACAAGGAGGAGTGGTGGGGATGACACAGCCCATCCTCTGTTTAAGTACGCATGGCTAGTGGAAGTTGCATGTGTGCACCGTTGCCACTCAACGTGCAGGTGCAGCTGCACATCGCCTTAGCACCAACCAACACAAACACATGGCTCTACAAACGGTCTTCAACTACACATCTATACGTGCACAGTTGTACAAGCATAGTGCCCACAAAATGACACGGCACATAACAGGCCAAATAGTGGGACCCAAGCACAAAACCAAAGAATTACCAAAATGACCTTGTGCAGTAAGACCCACACATAATCAAATTCATTAAAAAGTATATTTACAATAAAGTGAATTTCCAGGTGTTACATCCTAACTACATTACAAAAGGAATTCATCAAAATCATTGATAGGAGAAAAGATACGGATACTGGGTTAAGATGACATCCTCATTCTCCACGTAGCTTCCTTGACTCCATGATGCCGCCATTGCACAAGAACAAATGGATTCACCTTGTTCTATAGCACCTACTGTGACCATGCTGGTGGAACCCTACACGGATCTCCTATGTGCGTGGAAGCACACAAGGAGACCCAATACAGTCACAGTGAAGATGGTGAATCCAGGAAAGAAGTCTAGACTCGGAAACACCAAGGAAAGATAAGAAAGGATAATGAAAGGAGTTGCCACCTAATCTTTTAATGGAAAGACGAGGAAAACCAAACACAAAAGAAAAATCCAAAAGAAACCAAGGTGGAGAAAACATATGCATGCTCCGTGCCTAATGGATGTAGTGCACAAATCAATGTTCGCCAGAGAAAGGGTAAGGATTCTTGTTACGCATGGGGAAGGAATTAGGCACCCCCATGCGCCCGAAGATTTCTAAGTTTCCTACTTGGTAATGGTCTATTGGGTGTCTGCTTGCCTATTCTGAGTGCACATGCCTAATATGACTGGAAAACATGCCAAATCAAAGAAAAGAAGCGAATAAGAGTAAATAAATGATAATTCGAGGGACAAATGTAGGCATTGAAAATGCCACTTTACTATACACCCGTGGGCGATGAGGAAAATCGTGAAAACCGAGAATACTCAAAAAGCGTCACGCAAATCAACGGAAACTAAAAGAAATCCGAGAAAATCAAATTGGTGAAAATAATCCTCATTCGGGCCAATGTTGGCATTGTTAAGCCTATTAATGCACGCCCTCGGGTGATGGAAAACCAAATCCAATCAAAGATGCGAAAGTAGAAAGAAATCTGGGAAACAATTTGAAAACCAAGTTTGAAATGAATAAGAAATGTGTGCATGATGTAAGGAAGAAGGTATGAAAAAATATGCATGATGAAAAGGAACAAAATGTACAAAATTCAAGTGTGGGTAAAAAGTGTGAATTCTAGGGGCTTTTCTGCAAAATTCACATGTTCTGAGTGGAAACTGAAATTCTGAGGCTAAATCATAAAAATACATAGGAAAACACATCTTGTGTAATTTTGAAGAAATTAGGGGTCAAATGTTTAAAACTACGCATTCTTGGTCAAATTTAAGATTCCTAGAGTTCAATAAGCAATTTTGTCAGTAAAACATGTGTTTAATGCAATTCTGAAGCAATTTAGGGTTAAATGTGCAAGAAAAAGAGTTTATGTTGAAAAATAGGAAGTACAGGGATTGTTGTGCAATTTCACCCTAGAGAATAAGCATTCTATGAGAAATCAGTGAAATTCAGGGGCTAAAATGCAATTTTTGAACACATTTGAGTATATATTTAAATTCCTAGGGTTTAATTTGCAATTTTGACAGAAAGACATGCATTCAAGACTATTTAAATGAATCTCAAGGTTTTAAATGCAATTTTTTGTGCACATCTGTAAATGTTTGAATATCTAGGGTTTAATTTGTAATTATGCTAGAAAAATATGAGTTCAGAATAGTTTTAGTAAAACTCAGGGTTTTTTTATGCAAAATTCTAGACTTAAAATGTATGAAAAGTAACTCTGGGGGTTTTTATCAAACTTTTAAGCCTGGAAAACAATAATACAGATTTACAGAGGGCCTCTGCAATTTCCAAAATAGATATTATTTAAAAACTTAAAAAAACTATGCAAGGACATAAATGTAAGAGAAAAGGACTGGTTTGCAAGAAAAAAAAAGATCAGAAGTTTTTATAACGGAAATTTCTTTTTTTTACACATGCGATGACCGCTGTCAACGGAGTCCCGCCGTTGATGATCGTCTGGGATGTCCTTCCAGGGCATCCCGATGCCAGATCAAGCATCACACTCCACTGGAAGCAAGAGAAGAAGAAGAGGAAGGGATCTAATGGTTTGGATCAGGATTTCGATGGCCGAAATCTTCCTCCCGCCTCCTTCACCGTCGATGCATCTTTGGCGACGGTGCCGTGGAAGGAGGAGGCTCTGGAGGCGACGGATCTGCAACCTTGGGGTCCAAGAAGCTTGGGAATGCAACAAGGATGATTTCCCCTCATCCAACAACAAGAATGGGGCCCTTCCTCTTCCACCTGATCGAACATCATCGGAGTTCCGACGACGGTGGTTGCAGGGGAGAACCAAAGCTCGATTTGAGGACTTGGTGGCTCTAGAAGCTTGGGGAAGGCCAGAGGATCATGTCTTGATGCTCGAGGAGGCGCGGCGAGGCTGGAGGCACCTGATCGAGCTCTGCTACTAGTCGTCTTCTCCAGCGACAGCGACGAAGCCCGACTCCAGTGACTGGCTCCTAGAGGCTTGCTGGAGGCATTCCACAGCGTCCCAAAGATCAGAGAAGTAGGACGACGATTGTGGGGGAAGGTTTGAGCACATTGGGGCACAAATCGATCACTGGATCCGTGCCCTCACCTAGGTCACCGGAAAACGACTTTGGTCCCCCTGGAGCTTTGATTTCAGCTAGGGAAAGCATCTGGCTCTACTGGAATCGATTGGGGAAGGAAGAGGGAGATCCAGGAAACTATTTTGGAAGAAAATTGAGGTTTGTGGAGTGCTTATCTTGGCTGGTAGTGAGTTTACCCATCAGAGGTCGCCAGATCTAGCCGAAGGTGGCCTGAAGCTGCAATTCTTGCCCTCCCAAGGCTTCCTCTCTAATCCTGGACCTCTCTGGTTGCTTTGGTTGAGAGAAAATAGCTTGGTGGCACTCTCTTTGGTTTTTTCCAAGTTTTTTTTCTCCTTTTTTCTCCTTGCAAATGGCTGGGTAGGTTGTTATAAGTCGTTATGGTTAGTTATAGGTTGTTGAAAGTTGTTACAAATTGTTATAGGTTGTTATGATGAATTTGGGAAGTAGTAGGTTTGTTTTGGTGGTTATAGCTTGTTATAGTGGAGTGGAAAGTGGTTAGGGTTTGTTTAGGTGATTAGAGGTTGTCATCAGTTGTTATGGTGGAGTGGGAAGTATTTAGGGTTTGTTTAGGTGGTTAGAGGTTGTTATAGTGGAGTGGGAAGTGGTTAAGTTGTTAGGGTTTGAAATTAGGGTTTAGGTTAGAGTTTGGAATTAGGTTTAGGGTTTGATTTAGGATTTGATCTAGGGTTTAGGGTTTGGTTTAGTGTTTGAAATTTAGGTTTAGGATTTGACCTAAGGCTTAGGGCTTGATTTAGGGTTTGGGTTTGACTTAGGTTAGTTTGAGGGTTTTTTAGGGTTTTGAGTTAGTCTTAGGATTTTGACTAGGGTTTTGGATTGACTTTAGATTTTGAATTTGATTTAAGTGGATTTTAGGATTTTGAGTTAATTTTAGGGTTTAGTGCTAGGGTTTAGGTCTAGGGTTATGGTTTTGCAAGCAAATGGGGTGTCTATAGATGCCCCTCCCTGAGCAAGGTCGGAGGATGAATAGAACAATGACCGATGCTCAGGGTTGACAAAGGCACTCCACCCCTTCTTGCAAGGATAAGAGAATAAGAGGTGGAGGACACTACTTAGAGTTGACGAAGATGCTTTGTCCGAAGCTGCAAGAAATAGTTAGCTACTAGCAACCAGCTACCAGTCGATGAATGCACCAGAAGTCCTGTCCTGTCTCCTTGAATGCCACAGTCGAAGCCAAAACCACAGAAACCAATACTAACAACAAATGCCAACACCAAACACCAATGTTAAAGCTGAGATGACTGTGACTGCCAATGAATAATGATGAACACCACAAGAATCACTAGATGATGCATGTAGTGCAGGATGACAAGTTGACGACCAATCAGCTCCTAAAAGACATGACTGGTGTGACCATGCCGATGGAACCCCTGGGCGCGGTTCACCAAAACCTGACTCTGGTGTGCGAGAACACACTGGGAGGTCCAATATAGTCACAGCGAAAATGGTGAATCCGGAGGAAGAGACAAGACTTGGAAACACCAAAGGGAAAACAAAAGGATAAGGAAAGGAGTCGCCACCTAGTCTTTTAATGGAAAGACGAGGAAAACCAAGAAAACACCAAAAAAGGCAAGATGCAATGATACATGTGTGATC
>JAMKQA010025931.1:0-24313 GCA_024699735.1 Posidonia australis
CATTATCGACCAGAGTAAGGGGAATGCGGAAGTTCTTAAACTGAATGGTTACGAACAATGGCTGGTTGTGATTGATCCCCGCTGGAGGTAATTCTTGGAACGTGAAGGAGATAACCTGGGGTGTGGCAATCATACTAACCATTGTCTCGAGGGCTACAGGTTCTATAGTGGGGGCTACATTGGCGGCTTAAAAAACGCAAAGGACGGCCTCTCGGTGCTCAGCCGAAGTGTGAATCAAGTCCCAAATGGAAATATCTATCGTTACCTTCTTAAGTTGAGTAGTGATGTCAGCTATAGGCTTGGCTATGGTGGAAGAGGTCTTTGTTAAGGCTTCCTCAGTGGTGGGCTTTACTGGCTAGCTTTCTAACTGTGGTGGATGTACTATAGGTTGGGTTTGCTTAGGCTCAGGTGGTGGGACCCTGTATACCCGCCCCAAATGTGTGATCTCGGCACACATCTCTGTGGCATAGTTATAGGGCATGCGATGGGTATTTTGAGTCAAATTAACGACCACCGGTGCCCTAGTGACTAGCTCTGGTCAAACAAAGGGCAGGCTTGCATCTGGTAAAACTAGTAGAGACACAGGTTGGGGAGACAGTGTGGTGGGAAGAACTAGCAGGGTGACAGGTGCAATAGATGGAGGGGTTGTGTTAGTAGGGTCACTGATGTGGTTGGTAGGGGTGAGTGTGCTAGCAGGATTGCTCGAGCACTAGGTGATGGTGGGTGTGCTAACGGGATTGTTGGATATTCTTGTCTGGTAGTGAGTTGGATCATATTCACCGTGGAGCTTGAACCTTCGAGAAAAGAGTGATACAAAGACTATGGAAACAGGGTAAACAAATCATGAATCAAATCCGAAGGGTCCAATGTGGGAACATTGGATGGGGTGAGAAAGAGAGCATGGATCCTAGATGTCCTTGGAACATTTGGACGGTCATGCTCTGGGAGAGGATGTTTAATAATGCTAGGGGAATCAGGCACAGATGTAGATGCTTGTGTTCGTGCTGGTGTTGACTCCATCTACTGAGTGTGAATGACAATGACCTTATTGTCAATCATGTCCTGAATAACATGCCGGAGCGCGAAGCAACTATGCATCGTGTGCCCCACGGAGCGGTGGAAGTTGCAGAATAGGTCTGCCTTGTACAACCCTGGCAATCGATGCAGTGGTGGGCGGACTTCCAGGAACTTCAGGAGCGATTGTAATCTTTGGGAGGACGATGCTCAAGGTGTGGTGAAGCGGCGCGGTCGTGCCTGACCTTTGTACGTTCCTAGCCTTGCTGGTGCAATGGGATACATTGGCTCGGCGACAGTGGTAATGTGAGAGGTGCATGGTGCTCTGTGCGTGGGTGCATAAACAAAGTGCTGCTGAGATGGGCGTCCTGTGTCAATAGGCACTCTAGGCGGCGCGGTCGTGCCTGACGATGGTACGGTCCTAGCCTTGCTGGTGCGATGGGATACATTGGCTCGGCGACAGTGGTAATGTGAGAGGTGCGTGGTGCTCTGTGCGTGGGTGCATAAACAAAGTGCTGCTGAGATGGGCATCCCATGTCAATAGGCGCTGCAGGAGGTCCAACATATGCAACAACGTTCCATCCCTCTCCTCTTATTGGTGTTACTGTTTGCGCCAACGCTAGTGTTGCTACCACTTGTTCTTGCGACAAAAGCAGGGGATGCGGCCTGTTTGGCAAATGCTTTGAGAGTGGGAAAGCTGCCACTACGCAGCGAACTTCCTACGCGAGTGCCTACACGAATTAGCGATGTGAAAGTGGTGATAGGTTGTATGCTAAGCAGGGACCCAGTGGCTGGCTACGCTCCCTGGATAACCATCTCAATGGATTCCTCATCAGAGGGTTTATCCCAAACATGTGAAGCGAGAACGCACCAATGCCCAACATACTCTCCAAATGATTCATGGGGCCTCTGCTTGGTGGTGGCAAGGTCCTCACGCTTAGGGACCAAGTCAAAGTTAAAGGAGTGCTGTTCCAGGAACGCATGACTAAGGTCGTTCCAAATCTTTATCTGGGCCATATCTAGAGAGGTAAACCATTTCAGTGCGGGATCGATTAGACTCTTTTGGAAAAGACAAATCAGTAATCTCTTGTCAGCTTGGAGTCATGCGAGATCTCCGTAGTACGCCCTTAAATGTGAGATAGGGCAGCCTTTACCATTGTACTTTTTGAAATCCGGGACTTGGAAGTTCGGTGGGAGAGTAGCCTTTGGGAAATAGCAGAGATCCCAGAATTTGTAGGTGTCGTTGTCTCCTCCCTGCACTTGATGAAGTGCTTTTTCATGATCACCCACCCTAGCATGGAGGGCATCAAGAGCTACTAATGAGGGTGATGCAACCGTGGTGGGTCTTGCGTACGCCACATGGGTCGTACCGAGGTGCTCCTTTAGATCCGCCATCGCATCTGCTAGTGTTAGTGCACGATGGTTGGCGTACCCGCGTGTTGGTGCAAAGTGTTGTGGGGTGTATGTAGTAACCTGGTTCTGATCAATAAGGGAGGGGGAGATGCATGATGTGCTAAGTGAGGTGCAGTGTGAGTGGGGTGCAGTGTTGTCTCGAGACGGATCTAGGGAATGAGACATGAGGGTGTTGTGCCCTTGCCAAACCTAAAGGCTGGCCACCTGGTGCATAAAAGAAATGTTGTGCAGTGACTAGTGAGGAAGCTACAGGCGGAACCGGTCCCGTAGCCATTGAAGTTGAAAGAAGCTAGGGCGATGGCTGGAGAGGTGGTGCAGTAGGGGTAGCATGATATGCAAGCGACGGCAACACAGGGACCTCTAGAACTACTAGAGGAGCAGTAGAAGCTGGAAGGATGTAGAAACCCATGCCCTACTGCTTTTGAGCGAGCTCAAGAAGCTATTGGTCGTGGAGGGCACGAGATCTGTAGGTAGTAGTACCAGAAACCACAGTAAAAGGTGTAGAGGATCCAAGTGGTGGTTGGACTTCAGACTATCTAGAAGAGAATGATCCTATCGGAGATGTCGCCGTAGGTGGCTAGGTGCTAAATGTTGCAGGTCCAACCAAAGGATAAGACAAAGGTTGGGTCTCCGGAATGTGTGTGGCCATCACAGCGACGACCTCGATGATTGGCTCAGCAGTGGAGTGAGCTTGCCAGTTTCCGGTGCCTGAGGAATTCCCGTCCATCAGAAAACGACTATCGGGCGGAGTGGCAGAAGAAATCAGTGTCAAAGGAGGGATCGTAGAGGCAGTCACCTCAGGAGTAGCAGAAGTCAAAGGCTCACCAAGACATTGGGCCATGGTGGAACGAGAGCGAGTAAGAATCAAACTACGGCGATAAGGCCATGGATGGGTCCTAGGACGAGCTATCGTCAGTGGCGATGAGTAAATCAAAAAAGGATGGACGAGATCTGTCACGAAAGGGGAAACAGAAAATAGGGATGCTCGAGATCTGGTAGAGGAACTCGCTCGCTTACCTGTAAGAAACAAACAGGCATTAGGGAAACCTGAAGTGAGTAAAACAAGACATAGATGTAATGTTATTATGGTGGCATGAATGCACATGCATATGGATGCAACTGTTATGTGCTCTCTCAGCATCTATGTGTTTCCTAGTAAGTTGTCTACTCTGGACTCTCTCAGGGGTTTGTGGGTCTCCGACTCAAGGCAAGAAAGTAAGGTCCCCGCCCTAAATCCTGGCCAAGGCACAGGCAATGAATGAGTGGTGCGTTGGTGGCCTCATCTCCTGCAATAGCATGGAGCTGTACCCTCTACTAGCACCGACACGACCCCTGACAAGGAGGGACAAACTAGCAACATGTCCCATGCCAAAGCCATAGAATGGGTTACCAGAATTGTCCTTCGCAAATTGTAGGTGGGCTCAGTGGAGAAGAATGCATGCACCTATATGAATGAATCATGCATGTATGCTTTGTGTTTTTTACATGCATTTTATTAACCAGGGGGGAGAGTTCAAATTGGTCTTTAGTTTTGCATTATTTATTGTTCTCTGAGCTTATGTGTTTTATTTTAACCAGAAGGGAGAAACAAACATGTCTCTACTGTCCTAGGCATGTCAAATGCGAAAGGAGATGGAAACACACAAGTAAGGCAAGCAAGCAAGCAAACGACAAACAAATGGCATGATCATGGTATGTGCAAGTGTTGTGGCATCATGATTGTGAAAAGAACACATCCATCACATCAAAAGGCAATATATATAGCATGTGTGTGCAGTGACAGAGCAAATGTGTGAAAGGAGGTGCGGAAAGCACACTAAGTATGCAAACAATCACAAGCAAGGCAAACAAACAAGCATGTAACACCAAAGCCTCAAAAAGCAAGCAAAAAGACTAACCTGAAAGCTAGAATCTACTGTCTCCAGTGGAATCGCCAATTTCTGTGACTGTGTTCGACTCGGGGAATCGGGCGTAGGGCCGTGCCAGAGAGAGGAGGCCACAACCATGCCAAGATGGTGAGGACGCGAGATGGGATGAAAACGGAAAGGCACTGAGGAATGCTTTGGATAGAGGTTATGAATGACTTGGTGCAATAACAAATACACATGTGCATGAATTGATGACACAGGGGCAATTTGGTCATTTCAGTGGTCAAATGTGATAAATGCATGCATGTGGATAATGCATGGTCTAAAGTATGCCAAAATGTATGAAAAATTCAAAGGAAAGAGAAAACAAGGAAAGGAAAAGGTCTTGAAACAATAAAACAATGTAAAAACAATAAAGGTCAAATAGAGGAACCAAAATGTAAAATTCACAAAAAGGGTGAAAACCTGGATCAAAATGCACTCAAAAACTTCTGCCCTAGTGTATAGATAATGGATCAAAAGAAAATATTACATTGGGATGTGAGAATTATACTTAGATAATTCACTAAAAATTCAGGGTCTAATGTGTAAAATTCACAAGAAGAGAAAGTTCATGGTTGAAAATGTGTTTAAAAAGATTTATCTTGATGCTTGGATGTAAAATATAAAGAAAATTTGGCTATGTGATGTGACATGTGTGAAAATAATACTTTTGGTAATTTCTTGAAAACTTAGGGTTTACTTTACAAAATTCCCACATAGGGTGCAAATCTAACTAAAATGTGAAATAAGATGTTCATTTATATTTCAAACATAGTTTTTTTGACGAAAACGTTATTAAAGTGGGAATTTACAATCACAAGTGATCAATAAATGTGAAACATATTAAAATGTGATTTAAAATGCAATGAAAACTATCATTAATGATTTAAGAAAGTTTCAGGGACTGATTTACAAAATTTAAGGAACAAAATGTGATAAACATCAAGTTTTTTACATGATCAGCGTAATTATGGATAACTTTAAGGTCTAAAATGCAAATTAAACAAAGGAAACTCTTTTCGAAGAACTCTAGGGGCAAAATGCAAAAGCTTAGGACTTAAATGCATAGAAAACATGATCTTAGGGGCTTAAGTGTGATAAAACATGCATGAATAGGACTGAAAATGTAATTAAAAGTTAAATAGGGAAAAATATGCAACATCTACAATGCAATTTTAAAATAGGAAAATTCAAGGGTCACAAAAATAAATTTTCAGGACTCATATGCAAAGAAAACATGAATATAGGGGTGTAATTGTGAAGATACAAACATATATGGGACTAAAAATGAAATTACAATTTAAACAGGAGAAAACATGCAGTATTTACAAAAAATAATAAAGAAATGAAACTTATTTAAATCTTCAATGGCTTAAACACAAAAAAACAGGACTTAAGTGTAATAAAAAAGGACTTGGATGTAAGAAAGGACCTAAATGTAAGAAAAAGGACCTAGATGTAAGAAAAAAGGACCGGAAAGAAATTCTAGGGACGTAAATTTAATGATAATTAGGACCTACGTGTAATTGTAAAAACTTAAAAATATATTGTTAAATTAGGCTATTTCAAATATCGCTGACGGATCGACGGCACTCCAACTCCAGCGAACCTCCAGCAGCGTCACAGCGGTGGGAAGGTGGTGGCTGTGGTCGGAAAAGATGGAGGACGTCACGGAGAGCTCCTCCGTCGATGTGGGTTGGACTAGAGAGGCCTCCCCCACCTCAAGCTCCGATGAGCGGCGTGGGGACGACGACGGCGACTCAACAGCGGCGTTGCAGCGGCAATGAGCGGCATCCAAGGGCTAAGGGAGTTCCAGAAAGCCGTCACGAGCTTTCCAGTGGCTTCAGGGAGCGAGGAGGGGCATTGGAGGCCTCATTCCATTTGACTCGTTGGAGAAAGCGACGGTAGGCTCCAGCGATCGTCAAAAACCGTCGGTGGAGGTTCGAAGGAAGGTTGCAGCGGTTGAGTGAGGATCGGAAGGAGGTGAGGTGCTTCTTGGAGGCTGTGTGGAGGATTGGAGACCCTCAGACCACCCCTACTGCTAGGTTCTCTGGCGACGACTCCGGTCATCTTCCACGGCGACGTCGAGTAGTGCTCCGTCTGCCTGGGCTTCTGCGAGGATAATGGAGGGCACGAGGAGCAAGGAGGGATGCCTAAGAGTGTTCCTAGGTGCTTATTTCTAAGGTCTACTAGTTGACTCCACTTCCTTATCTAACTCGCCGAAGATGGGTTCCAATGGGATGATGGGTTGCAGTGAAGGTGGAAACAAAGTGGCTACCCTCTCGTGGTCATCTCAGGTACACAAGTGGAGATGAGGATGCCCAAACACAAATGAATGCGTCGAATAGTGAAAGGAAAATAAAATGGAATGCAAATGGTGTTTACCTGTAACATAGTTGGGTGAGGCTGTCTCCGGCGATGCTCGGTGTGGCTGGACGTGGCTTGGGATGGAGGGCTTAGGTGGGAGGAGAAGAATGTGGATGTAGGTGCTCTGGTTCAGGTCTTCCTGGGATCGAATCTCTGGTGGTTTCTGTTCTCCTCCTCTCTGTGTTCTCCGTTACTTCGTTCAATTTCCTCCCCTCTGTTTGGTGGCTTCTCAAGGTTAAAAGGGAGGTGGAATGCGCGAGGGAGATCGTGGGTGCAGGCTGTTGGGCTTTCACGGGGAAGTGTGTGCAATTGGGTGTCGTTGAGGAAGATGCACTGTTGATTTATTTTTCTTTGTTTCCTAAGTTGTTGATTGATGCATGAATAGAATAGTGTTGGGCTTAATGGGCCAGACTTTTTGGGATTTTGTTGTTGTTTTTTTTTCTTTTGGTTTTTTGGCTTGGTTTTATTATTTTGGTTTTGTTTTAAGTTTTTGGTTTTGTTTTAAAGCTTTTTAATTATTTATTTTGGTGATTTTAATTAAATTTTGATTTTGTGAGTTTGAAGTTTAATTGTTTTTAAATTTGGATTTTTATGGGTTTGAGTTTAATTACATGATTTTAAGTTAGGGTCTTTTGGGATTAATTAAATGATTTTAAATTAGGATTTCTACGATTTTAATTATTTTAGGGTTTTTGTGATATAATCAATTTAGGGCTTTTTTTGATTTAATTAGTTGGTTTAAATTATGATTTTCAGGATTTTAATTATTTTAGGGGTTTTTTAGGGTATTGGATTTCAATTAAAATTTTTTAGTTTAAATTAGGGTTTTTGGGTTTTAATTAAGTGTTTCTTTAGTTTAATTAGGGTTTTTCGGTTTTAATTCGATTTTTGGGTTTTAATTTAGTTTTTTTAGATTTTAAACATGGTTTTTAATTTTATTAGTGCTTTTTGGATTTTAATTAAAGTTTTGAGTTTAAATTAGGGTTTTTTGGATTTTATTTAAAATGTAAGGTTTAAATTAAGGTTTTTAACTTAATTATGTGATTTTTGGATTTTTTGAGTTTAATTTAGGTTTTCCATGAAATTTAATTGATTAAAGTGGTTTAATGTGGATTTTATTTGATTTTGACTTTAATTAGGGTTTTTCACTTGATTAATTAGGATTTTAAATGTTTTTAGGTGAAATTTGTTTTATTTTGGTTTTAATTAGGGTTCTACTTAATTAATTAGGTTTTAAGTAGATTTAGGTTGCTTTTGTTTTATTTTGGTTCTAATTAGTGGTTTTTTGCTTTGATTATGTTAGAGTGGGCTTGTGTGGGCTTAAGTGGGTCTAGTGGGCTTATGTGGGCTTAGGGTTCTGATGGAGTTAGTGTTTAGGGGTGGTGGTTGCAATCAGAGCATCTTATAGAGGAGTCTATTGTCAAGTAACTGCAAAAACGGGGTGTCTACAGATGCCCCTCCTTGAGGGAGGTCGAGGGACAGATGGAACCGAAAACGATGCTCCGGGTTGACAAGACACCCCGCTGGAGTCTGCGGGAGAGTAGTATTTACTATATGGCCGTGAACCACTTATTCGGCGGATGCATCAAAAGTCATGATTCAGGGCCATGCATGATACAGATGCAATGGGTTGACCCTGATGTCAGGTGATGCATGAGGGCGATGCTGATGCAAAGGATTATGCTGGTGACGAGCAGGTAACCTGCCAACTCAAGTGGTGGACCGCAAGGCATTTCCAGACTCGTACCATGGGATGTCGAGACTGCTAGGATTGTCGCACGACAGGGGAACCAAGCAAATGACAGACCTTTCGGCCTGAAATGATGCATGGCAAGAAATCAGACTTGCCGACTGAAGAAAGGTTGATGATGGATGTCAACCGGATAGTTTGGGAGTATCATCCTGAGGCAAGGGGCATTAGGTAAGACTATAAAGTTTGCAAACTGAGGGACAATGTGTGATAAGTTGACGGACCTACCAACTAGATAGTTTGTGTTATCTACCCAAGAAAAAGAGGAAGATAGTTTGCGTTTTCTACCCAAGAAAAAGAGGACCTACCAACAGATTTTGTCCATTCAAAGTGGAACTCAAAACAAAAGGGGTGGCACCGAGATTCGTCCATCAGGATCGAACCTGGGATGGGACCATCTAGACTCCGTCATATAGTCTAGAAGAAGATGGAAAAGGGAAACCTTGAACTCGCGTGTTAGGGTCGGAATTCGAAGGTAAAATGGGTGGCACCGAGATTCGTCTGTTCGGATCGAACCTGGGATGGGACCATCTAGACTCCGTTCGGTAGTCTACAAGAAAATGGAAGAGTGGCCTCGAATCCACCTGTCAGGGTCAAAATTCAAAGGCAAAGGGGGTGGCACCAAGATTCCTCTGTCCGGATATAATCTGGGATAGAACCATCTAGAATCCATTCCGTAGTCTTGAAGAAAATGGAAAAGTGGTGCCTTGAATCTACCGGTCAGGGTTGGAAATCAAAGGCAAATGGTGGCACCAAGATTCGTCTGTCCGGATTGAACCTAGGATGGGACCATCTAGACTCTGTCTGGTAGTCTAGAAGAAGATGGAAAAGTGTCCTTGAATCCGCCTATCAGGGTCGAACTTGAAAGGCAAGGGGGTGGCACCGAGATTCGTCTATCCAGATAGAACCTGGGATGGAACCATCTAGACTCCGTCCGGTAGTCTAGAAGAAAATGGAAAAGGGCCTTGAATCCGCCAGTCAGGGTCGAAATTCAAAGGCAAGGGGTGGCACCAAGATTCGTCCGTCCGGATTGAACCTGGGATGGGACCATCTAGTCTCCATTTGGTAGCCTATAAGATAATGGAAAAGTGGCCTTGAATCCACCTGTCAGGGGCGGAATTCGAAGGCAAAGCGAGTGGCACTGAGATTCGTTCGTCCGGATGGAACCTGGGATGGGACCATTTAGACTCCGTCCGGTAGTCTAGAAGAAAATGGGAAAGGGGTGCCTTAAATCCGCCGGTCAAAGTTGGAATTCAAAGGCAAAGGGTGGCACCGAGATTTGTCCTTCTAGATCGAACCTGGAATGAAACCATCTAGACTCCGTTTGGTAGTCTAAAAGAAAATGGAAAAGGGGTGCCTCGAATCACCCGTTCAAGGTCGGAATTCAATGGTAAAGGGTGGCACCGAGATTCGTCCATCCTGGTCAAACCTGGGATGGGACCATCTTGACTTTGTCCTGTAGTCTAGAAGAAGATGGAGAATGGGTGCCTTGAATCCACCGATCAGGGTCAGAATTCAAAGGCAAAGGGTGGCACTGAGATTCGCCCGTCCGGATCGAACCTGGGATGGGACCATCTAGACTCCATTTGGTAATCCAAAAGATGATGGAAAAGGGGTGCCTTGAATCCGTCGGTCAGGGTCGGAATTTAAAGGCAAAGGGGTGGGACCAAGATTCGTCCGTCCGGATCGAACCTAGGATGGAACCATCTAGACTCCGTATGGTAGTCTAGAAGAAAATGAAATTGGGGTGCCTTCAAAGGCAAAGGGTGGCACCGAGATTCATCCGTCAGGATCGAACCTGGGATGGGACCATCTGGACTCCGTCCGGTAGTCCAGAAGAAAATGGAAAAGGGGTGCCTTGAATCCGCCAGTCAGGGTCGGTATTCAAAGGTGAAGGGTGGCACTGAGATTCATCTGTCTGGATCAAACCAGGGATGGGACCATCTAGACTCTGTCTGGTAGTCTAGAGGAAGATGGAAAACGGGTGCTTGAATCCTCCTATCAAGGTCGGAATTCAAAGGCATGGGGGTGGCAACGAGATTCGTCCATCAAGATCGAACCTAGGATGGGACCATCTCAACTTCGTCTGGTAGTCTACAAGAAGATGGAAAAGGGGTGCCTTGAATCCACCGATCAAGGTCGGAATTCAAAGGCAAACGGGTGGCACCGAGATTCATCCGTCCGGATCAAACCTAGGATGGGACCATCTAAACTCTGTCTGGTAGTGTAGAAAATGATGGAAAATTGGCCTTGAATCCGTCTGTCAGGGTCAGAATTCAAAGGCAAAGGGTGGCACCGAGATTCGTCTATCCGGATCGAGCCTAGGATGGGATCATCTAGACTCCATCCGGTAGTCTAGAATAAAATGGAAAGGGGTGCCTTCAATCCGCCTGTCAAGGTCAGAATTCAAAGGCAAGGGGTGGCACCGAGATTCGTCCATCCGGATCTAACCTAGGATGGGACCATCTAGACTCCGTCTGGTAGTCTAGAAGAAAATGGAAAAGTGGCCTTTAATCCGCTAGTCAAGGTCGAAATTCAAAGGCAAGGGGTTGGCACCGAGGTTCATCCATCGGGATCGAACCTGGGATAGGATATTGGGATCCCTCCAACTTGGATGCCTATGATTGCTTCGTTCATCCAGGCTTAGATGCCAAAATCGAAATAATATTCTCGACTATTTGCATGGCACACCCTAATGCCAAGTCAACAGGCAGAAGAAGACAGAAGTTTGAACCAGCCAAGCACATGTCACAGTCATGACAATTCCAGCTTCAAATCAACCATAAGCATCCAATCAGACTAATACAAGTGTTTCAATGAACCCACTATAGTAATCAAATACAATGCAGTGATTATATTGTTCAACAAATAGTATAGTACAAATATCAAGAATATGCATCATCCCTAGACCTCTAAGAGCTTCTAGCCTTGATAAATAGTGTATGGCTCAAGGCTGCACCACAGATTGACCAGGTTTCTTCAATTTTGGCTTCATAATCCGCTGAACAACCCTTTCCCTTTATGACTGTGAGACTGTCCGATAGAATGAAGCCATGTAACAACTGTGATACCTCCTTAGTCATGGCTTAAGTGCACAAAGGGTACTCTTGAAAGCGAGCTGGCATTAACCCTTGAATGAAGGAATCCTGTTGGTATCCGAACTATCGCAACACTCGAATTGGATGATACTCAACACCACCAGACAGCCTTGGTAGGATGATAAGCTGCATATCGGCAGTATTGAAGAAAACCTCGAAATTATGAGTTGCCGAAGGGATGATGCGCCATGTCACCTTCTCTTCCGTCAAGCCCTCCAGCCGCTCATACTCCTTGTGAACAGATTTGAGGGTGCGAGCATGACTTCTTTGACAATAAAATTCAAAGGCTAACTGTTGAGGGCGTAAGATCTCCACACCCAGATGAGCGGCCAACCACACCTATACAAAAGCTTCGCAACCATAGAAATGTCGACAACGATGTAATGACCGGTCTAGGGCTCGGTCAGTCTCTGCTAGGATAACTGGAGCTAAATCCATCTGACGGGTTACCACTACCAAAGCGATCTCTGCAACCTTGATGTTCACAACGGTCCGACCGTGGCTGAAAACTAGCTTGCCTAAGAAGCAGACCACAAAACCTCTCAACCATAGCTCATCACCCAGGGAGGTGCGCATCTCGACCACCTTGTCAATGTATGCTAATTGTAACATTGGAGTTGGCCCATCAGTACAGATGATTTGACGACCACAATCACCGATTGATAGGCCTGTTAGTTCACTCAATATTGAGGAGTATCTATCTCGCCGCATAAACACAGTAGGCCCCATAAGCTTATGCAGGCAATAGATCTGGCGGACTTCCTCCAAAGTGGGAGTCAATTCGATTCTTCTGAAGCGGAATACATGGGTAGCGGGCTTCCAGAAACGGGCAGTGGCACACAAAAGATATTGAGAAACTTCCACATTGACAATGTCCAAGAACTTTAAGGGGAAACCCCAAGTTCACAGCTGGTCACGATCACTGTCTGTCAATTTCCCTATCCACATCTGGAGAACATCTGAGAAACGTGTCGGTACAACCATCGTGGGGAAGCCCATGCTCAATCAAGGAAGCCTCTGCTATTTCTTGACTCAGGCCACTCCAGACTAGGAAACCGAACTCCTGCAGAACATCATCAAAATATTTGTTGTCAATTAGACAATGGGATTTGTTCTATACAATCATAACTTAAGAAGTCTGATGCAGATCGAGAGTGTTGTATAAGTGCTATGAAAATATGGAAGAGCAACCCAAGGCTATGGAAACCATTCAATGACCATCAGTACATAGCAATTAGAACTACTGGCTATGGAGTGATTCAATTCGAGTGCCAAGCCTTGAGAAAAGATCTATGCTGCCACCAAGACCATATCAAGTGTTAAATTAGTGAGAAAAGGCCATCAAACTTTGGTAGTCGGGATTGTTTGGTGACAGAGCTGACATTGGGTATTGAAGGGATAAACCGTTCCACTTAACCCCAAGAGGACTACAGTACAGTTCAACGATACTGTTCACACTGTTAGAATGATTACTCTGAAGCTATTTACAAAGCATGGAAAAAATCTTGCTAATTCTGCAGGAACAAGACCGAGGTCGGAAGCTGTGATTATAACCCCCAGTACTCCATCATGAATCGTCGTGTTTTGTGATTCATCTCTCTTGGATTCTCCAAAGATCCAGTTCTGATCTTGGAGGGATAAGGTTGTTGATGTCCTCGTTCTTGGGCTCGAGCAACAGAGGGTCAGCGTGTCCTATATGACAATACTGTCCCAAAGTGGGTCAACCAATAGGCAGCCGATATGCCCCTAATTGACAAGGGAGGTTGTCACCATAAAGGGAGCTAAGATGCCCCTGGTGTACGGTATCCCTTGCTAGATCTTTAGCCAAAGAGTACCTGACAAACCCTTGCTTGACGAAGGAGATTGTCACCATAGCCAAAGAACAACTGACATGCTTTTGGATTAATACCTAGCACGACCATACAAAGTGAATTAATGATAATGAATGTTGGAATGATAGTGTTAAATTATAACACCCTTAGAACTTTGGAACGCAAATAACGCTTGTTATGAGAAGAGGGGAAGACCTCGATTCACAAGACACTACCCAGACTTCTAGGCTGTTGATGGCTCTCCAGAATGGGTAATTCAGTAGGCTAGGCTTCGTGCCAAACTCTTGGAGACTTAACCTACTTTTTAACTTTTGACTAATTTCTTTTCTCCCTCTTAGGCTTGTAGGCTCACTCTAACCTTTGTCTGGGGGTAATGGGCATCCGGATTTGGAGGGAACTATTAGAATTGGATGTGAGGGGTGGCTAGTCCCTTTGGTCATTTGGATTCTTTGGATGCTTGCTTCAAGTCCTCCCTAAGGTATGTGATAGGGCTAGAGTTGACCTACTTGCTTCTCTCAATTAGGGCTAGCTTTTGTCTTCGACGTTTGTCTCCTTTTTTTCTTTTGTGCCCTTGTGGATGTATTTATTTTTTAATTTGGCTCACACTCATGCTCGCCCCTAACATTTTATCTCCGTCTGGAGGTATAAGTCTCTAGGGGAGTTTGGACATTTCACCTGACCATGGTTGGGTGGTGGCTCCCTCGCCTACTAGAAGGTCTAGGTAGTATCAACTGAAGAGGCGTAATCCTTTCCAAACAGGCTAGCCATTGTGATTTTCATCATCAGGCTTTGATGCGAATGCACTTATGCATGGATGCATGTTTTTTTTCATTATTGTTTTTTTCTTTTTAATGCAATGCATGGGTAACGAGTGCAAAAGGAAAAAACATGAGTTCGAGAAAAAGCAAAAATGTGTGAATAGAATGAATAAAACATGTGTGAATGTAGCTAGAGTGCTTTGCAATGTAAGGATGCGGCTCTCCATCATTGGTAGTATTTCTTTAAGTAATAGGAATTGACTGGCTCTAACTGCTCAATGTGGTCCTTGTCTTAGAGGATTACCGCTCCCCCAGAGAATACTCATTTCATGATATAAGGGCCACGCCAATTGGGTCTGAATTTGTTGCAGGTGTCAGGGAGATGGATGGGCAGTAAGACCAAGTCTCCGGGCACAAAGCCCCTGGGACAGACATTCTTCTAATAGGATCTTGCCATCCTCCTTTGATAACACTAGGCATGGTGTAGGGCCTGCAGTCAATGTTCATCTATCAAATTCAACTACGCGAAGCGATCACCGAACCATTCAGCCGCTTCTAGTTCTGCTTCTCACAAGATCCTCAAAGAAGGAATTTCCACCTTTACCTGTAGCACGGCCTCCATGCCATAGACTAAATAAAAAGGTGTGGTGCTTGTGGATGTCTAGATGGAAGTTCTATATGCCCACAATGCGTAGGGAAGCTTTTCATGCCAATCCATGTGAGTCTCTACCATCTTCTTTAGTATCTTGGTAATGTTCTTGTTGGCTGACTCAACGCTCCATTCGTCTGGGGCGGTAAGGTGAAGATTGGTGATGCTTAATGTGGAAATTTTGTAAGTAATCTTCGACCCTCTTGGCTGTAAAGTTCTTCCCATTATCTGATATTATTGCGTGTGGGACCCCATATCGAGATATGATGTTATTCTTCAAGAACTTCTCAGTTACTGCAGTGGTGACAGCCTTGTATGACGCTGCTTCAACCCACATTGTGAAGTAATCAATGGCCACCAGAATGAAACGATGCCCATTAGATGTCGCCGAATGAATGGCATCGACAACGTCAAATCCCTAGGTGGAGAAAGGCCATGGTGACGACATGCTGTGAAGTTGTTGAGGAGGAGCATGGATTAGATTCCCGTGGATCTGGCTGGCGTGACACCTTCACACAAACTGATAGCAATCTGCCTCCATGGTCGACCAATAATAGCCTTGCAGCATGATCTTCTTGGATAACAGAACTCCATTCATGTGTGGCTAGCATTTCCCAGCATGGACTTGTAACATGACGGCATCGTCTCCTTCTTATCCAAGCTTCTCAAGAGCATCCCCGAGTACATAGCTAGATGCCAAGCGTTTTAGTGTCCTTGCTTCTATTACTGACACATGAGAAGGGATGTTCCTAGTTTCCAAAAGAACCTTAATATCATGGTACCACAGGAGCTCTTCCTATGGGTCTGCTTCTTCTATGCTCATGCAGTGTGTTGGTTGATCCATACATGTAACTGACACATCTACTGCACAGTCTTTTGGTATCGAGAGTCAAGATGCTAAGGTTGCCAAGGCATCTGCGTAGGCATTCTTGGCCCTATTCATAAAGGAAAAATGAACCTCCTGGAATTCTGCCATGAGCATCATAAGATGGGAATAATATTGGATGAGATTTTGATCCTTGGTCTTCTAGTCGTCATTGACCTATGCGATAACCAGCATGGCATCACCACGCACAAGTAACTTGTGAACGCATGCTCCAAGGCCAACTGAAGTCCCAATATGCACGCCTCATATTCAACTTCATTATTTGTGCATTTGAAATTTAATTTCCTTGCGTAAGAAGTTATTTGGCCTTGGGGGGCTTCTAGTACGGCGCCAATGCCCATTCGTCTCTTGTTGACTGCACCGTCAAAGTACAAGTGCCATTGATCCTTGTCCTCGGCCATCTCCGATTCATCATCATTATCCTCGGCGAACAGCATATCCTCGTCTAGAAATTGAGTCCACAAGGGTTGATATTCTGGTATAGGAAGCTCAGCTAGATGGTGTAACGCCTTGATCCTGGCATGCTACCAAAACACAATATCATGCATAATACACTAATTACAGAAACAAATATAACTGTAACTAAGGCTCACCTTCAGGATCACAATGTGCGGCTAGAACTCCAACTCCTACACCGGAACCCTGCTACACGCGGTCTGCACATGAAAACCAAATAGCACGCGTGAGTGACATCTAAGTCACCCAGTACGCGCCCCAAAACATACAAACCACAAAACCTCGGCAAAACCATAAATCTAACTTTTTCAAAACTTGGTTTTCTCTTTTTGAAAATCTTCCTTTCTTTTATTAAACAATCACTTAGGAATTCAATCCCAATCCATGCTTTTCGAAAGCCATGTTTCATTTTCTTTTCCCAAAACATTTGGAAATTCATTCCAAAACCACTTTTTCTTACAAAACATTCCTTTACATTTCCCTCAAAAACCTTTTGGAATTCATTTTTCCAAAACATTCCCCTTTTCAATATTTGGGATTTCTTCCCAAAACACATTTTTCAAATTCACATTTCTGACCAAATCCAGCCTAAAACACAATGCCTCATTGGGCTCAAAACCAAATCATAAACATTGGTTGGCAACTGGTTAAAACGTCATCATTTCTTTTCAGGATTTTAGGACCATTTCATTAGTCCAATCATGACCAAAACACATTTCACTTTCTTTATTCATTTCCACTTTTCTTTACTGTTGTTACCTTGATCAGGGGTAACGAGGCACACAAGCAGTAGGCAAGGACATCCCTCCCCTACCTTCCTGCACTGCCGCGATGAAATTCCTAGTGCGAGAAGTCACCGCCTCAGCCAACCGGCCTCAATTTCATTTTCATAAGTGCACGAGGATACGTCTTAGACTGATGCCCCAATCGGTGACCCCAACAACTAGGTCCAATGACCCAGGCTCAGCCTAGACCGTCGGTGACCCGAACAACTAGGCTCAAAGGCCTAGGCTCAGCCTACACCACTACGAGCTCGGTGACCCAAACAACTAGGTACAACGACCCAGGTTCAGCCTACACCATCGGTGACCTGAACAACTAGGTATGAAAACCCAGGCTCAGCCTACACCGCTATGAGCTCGATAACCACATTATAAGTGTTCCATTTCAAAACCATTTTTTCATTTCATTCCATTCTTCTCGTTGCAGGACTCTATTTCTTTGCAACACTTGACCCTCCACTAATGTCCCAACTCAAGCCATGAAAACCAAGCTTAAAGTCATAGATTGGGTCTCATGCCCAAAACCACATAAAACCATTTTTTCATTCATTAATAGGGTCTAAAACCCAAAACCACATCCCAATCCATTTGTTTGGGGTTTCACATGCCTCCATGTCATTACATAGGGAAACATCATTCATATAAACCCACCATATCATTAAAACCACTTAACATTCATCAAAAATTCACATTTTTACATCCCAAGTTCAGGGCAAAAACGATATACCGAATTTTCAATTCGGAATACCAAAATTCCTTGTATCGGTATACCGAAAATTTTCGGTATGCCGAAGCCCCCTGTTTCGATCGACCGAGTGTTTTCAGTCTTCCAAAAGCAGGCATCTGGCTTAATCTGTCAGGATTTCGGCATAGCAAATTCCTCGCAGACAGGGCACACCCCTGTTCCTTAGTGGCAGAAATCGCCCAAAGTGTGGTCCGAACATACACCATAAATTTCCTTAAAATCATAGAGTGTAAACCCTTAAGTCTACTTCAAAACCCCTCAAACCATTCACGATTCCATCAACCATACAAGGAGATATAAATTCACAAGGGAAACATGCTTCGAGTTAAACCTTAAAACATTTAGGGCATATCTACCCAAAACTCATGAAATTCACACAATCTAGCATGATCCCTACACATTCACATCATTTATCTCATTTCCATCATCACTATTATTTTTCTAGGATTTCTCATGCATTTTCCATCATTATTCTTCATGGAAGAATAACGGAAGAAGGGGGAGGGATCGCGTACCTCTCCAGTGGCCTGCGAAAATCCAAGGAGTTCACCGCACCCTGGTGTCGCCTCGGAGAGCTCTGGTGAACCTCGACCCCGGAAGGAATCAAACACACATGCAGACCCTCCTCCTCCCAGCTTGTGCTCCCACACTCCCTCTCCTCTGCCATTCTTCCCCACCACACTCCTCCCCTGCCCATGTCTGCCTCCCTCTCTTTATTTCCACCACTGATCGCTTGGCGCCGGCCACCAATCCCTTCGGAAGAGACGGGGAGGCTCGGGCCCTCGTCATTGGTGGCATGGGTGGATGAAGAGGAAGAAGAAGACGAAGAATGGTTGGAAGGGCATGGCTCATGAGAGTGAAAAAGGAAGGAGGAAAAATAAGAAAAGATGGGTGTAGACACCCCGATTTTGAGGTGACTCATTGATAGACTCCAGATGTTGCTTTGGATGTTACTAACCCTTGAACCAACCCTAAACCCATAGCAAGCCCGTAGCCCAATTAGAAAACCAGACCAGTAGGGGAGAGCACTTAGCTAGCACACCTACTTAGCACACCTACCTAGCACACCTAGCTAGCACACTTACCTAGCACACATAGTAGGCGCACATCCCAGGTGCACATAGCCGACACACATCCCAGGCGCCCAGTCATTTCGCAGGCTGCAGGCTGCTGGCTTTCCACATCCCATGGCTGTTACCTCTAGCAACGAATATGCCATGGAATCTTCCAGGCTTTTCGTCTACGAGGCTCCCTGCATTCCCATGAGTTACCCATGAGAAAATCCTATATAAGGACACCCATAGGCAACCATTGGAGGAGGTTAGAAACCTTGAGTTCAGCAATCCTGTCCTGAGCAAGCATCTTGCACGAGCTATACCCTCTTTCCAGCAGCATATATTTGTTTTCTGGAGCACCCCATTGCGTCCCAAAGCATCCTTGGTCCTTCCAGAGCAACAAGGATCTCTTTATCTTTGACATTTCAAGAAGGAACATTTTGAGAGGTAGGTTTTCTACCTCTTCTTTCTCCTTTAGATCTCATTTTAGAAACATGATAAAGTATGCTTGAAATCTTACATATGGTTTGATTTATCCATGTTTTTGTGCGGTTTTATGATAAATATGTTTGCTCCCCTTGCGAGATGAACTCCATGCAAGTCTATACCTCTGTTTGCGTGCATGTCCATTTTTATTTCTAGTATAAAATCTACATGAGTTATCTTCTTTTCTACTGTTTCCTTGCACACAGCTCTTTGCCACGCACTTACATGTTCTTGCACATAGAGATATGCTTGATATATCATTTACATGTGTTCTGATTCGATTCATCCATATCATGTTTATTCCCTAGCATTTTGCATGTTTTTATACATGAACCCATCAATTCATTTTAGTCTTAACTACATGATTTACATGATGACTCTTGATCATAAGCATCCCCATCATGTTTTCAGCTTTTAACAATGGCATGAACCCCATCTGCATTAGCATGCATCCCCCTGTCTCTTTGTTGGGATGGATTCTAGATCGGATTGCAGTCTGATCCAGATTCTCTGGGGCGCACCACTCAGGCACACCTTTCTAGCGCACCACTCTGGCGCACCAAGTAGGTGCACCAGACTGGTCAGAGAGAAGAGCACTCGCATTAGCATCTTTGTTTGCATTGCTTTATTGAAGGTTTTATGCTCGATTCTTTTATGGCTGATTCTTCGATACTTTAAGATTTCATTTGCATGTTTTCAGTTTTGATCAGATCGTTTTCCAATTCTTTTCTCCATTTTGTTATTCAGGCCTTGGCTAGAGTCTGGTAGGCTAGTAGCACTTTACTCCTACGTGGAGAGCCTTGTGCATCAGCCCATGATCCAGTAGCATGGCTGAATCATGCATCCTTCATTTAGCACAAGATAGGTGGGACCTTGTGTGAGGCTACTGGCCCTTGAGCGCAAGGTCCATAGATATTGCATTTGCACTTCATTCGCTTTAAAGGCACGATTTCCAAGTTTTTACAAAATGATTTCACTGCATACTTTTCCAGAATGCATTCTCTAGCGTTCTGGCTTTGCATGGTTTCCTGTTTTCCCTCAGCTCATTTTCCTGGCCCACCTAGATGCGCATAGGTGGCACACTAGACTGACGCACCAGTCTGGCTCACAAAACAGGCGCATTGGCCTGTTTTCAGTATCACACAGCAGGTTTTTATATGTTTTTGGCAATCTTTCTCGACTCGATTCGCTTTTGAGTTTTCTTTGGATTTCCTCCTTGATCCATTAGGAAGGCACAACTATGTTTTCAACTATTTTTCATGCATTTTAGATTGCATTAGGCATATAGCAAAGCAAGGATGAAAACTCACTTAAGGTTTTAGATCTTTGATCTTATTATGCAATTTTCTTGCATCAATGCTAGTCCCGCAATACGAGTGATACTTCTGAGCATTAGGACACACCCCTACACATCATGCACCCATATTTTTGACATCACACTCATTAGCATGGCATGGCATATCGCCCTTGGGCATACAGCAAAGGCTGCAAAGTCGACATTTCATTAGCAATAAAGAAACCAATAGAAGACCGATTTATCAGGCGTATGAGGGTGCCTAACACCTTCCTCGTACGTAATAGGGACCCTTACCCACATTTTTGGTTTACGAAGACTTTTCTTTTATTGTTTTGCATGATTTTCATGTGTTATATGGTTTCCCTTGTCTTCCATTTGAATAGACTAGGTGGCGACTCCTGCATTTTGTATCATTTCATTTTTGCCGTGACTTTGCCGACTTTGGCATATATTTGCCATCCTCGACGGCTTGGTTACAGGGACTGGTGACTCTACTAGGGATAACTAGATCCCGGCTTTGCTTTGGTTTCTCTCTTGCTTCAGCTTTTTTGCTTGCCTTTTTCATGCCTTGCTATTTTTAAGTGGTGTCTTTTTGCATGCATTGCCTTTGCTATGTTGTTCTTTTCTTTCACACATTTGCCATGCCATCACTTCTGCACATATTGTAGCATGTGCTTTCATTGATTTATTCATGTCTACTTGCATGTTTATTTCCCTTCTTGTATATGCCATGCCTAGGAGAATAGAGACATGCTTGCTTCCCCTTTTGGTTAATGAAAACATAACAACCAAAATCATCAATCTTAAGGCAAACTATGGACAAATTGCAAATCTTCCCCATGGTTTAATAAGCTTGCAAGTAAAAAATTTAAAGCATACTTTGCATACATCATATTAGGGCATGCATCTTCTCCTCTCTAGGCTTACCTATACAGTCTGCGAAGGACATGTTCCGGTGGTTCATCCTAATGGCTTTGGTGTGGGATGAAAAATCGGGCTTGTTCCCCCTTAACCGGGGTCGTGTCGGTGTTAGTAAAGCGGCACAGCCTACTGCTTTGGCAGAGGTCAAGGCTCCGAAAGCACCACTCGTTCACTGCCTAGGCTTTGGCTGGGATTTAGAATGCGGACCTTACTATTTCTAAACTTGAGTCGGAGACCTATTCACCATAGTGTGTGAACCCGAAGTAGACAGCTTAATAGGACATCCCTAGTTGGTGAGAGAGTTCATACTAGGGGCATGCATTCGCATTGAATACCACCATAATCATTGCATCTTGCTGATTTGTTTGTTTTTGTGCATAGGATTTCTGATCTGTGAATTTCCTTAGCCTGAGCTCAAGATCTTTCCTTTCACTGATTCTGTTTGCGACCGTATTTTCGATCGCATCTCCCGAGTTATTCGTCACTTCCGACGATAGCTCGTCCTAGGGTTCATCCTGTTCTTCCTAGCCACAGTCCAATCCTCACTCGTTCGCGATCCACGATGGCCCAGCATGTTGGCGAGTCCCTTTCCCCTGCTGTTTAGGAGGAGGTCCCCGCCTCAGGACACTCTTCCTATGTGTCTGTTCCTGTCATTTCTGTTGCCTCCACTTTCGTCTTAGCTTCTGGAAGGCCTCCACCACCTCTTTTCCGTGTTCCCGTGGCAACCCCGCCATCAGAATCACCTGCCTGGTCTTCTCTTGCTGTCGGGGCCATAGCAGTCGAGCCTGTTTCCCCCCAGGCTATGTATTTACTAGCCCTCCTCCTACTACGGCTGTTTCAGTAGTAGCTACCCCCCAATTTGGACAACTGGGATCTCAGCCACTTGCTTCTTCACCTATCTTGCCTAGGAGCCCTCGGAGCCACTGTTGACGATCCTATGACCGCGTAGCTGCAACAAATGTCGGCCCTTGCCCAGCAACAACAACAACAACAACAACACCAATCCACCTAGGAGGTGGGATCCCTCCAAGAATACTGTCCCTTACATTAGATCCCTTGCTGCTCCAGCAGATGTTCGCCTGCCCCCGCAGCACCAAGTAGTTTATGCACCCACTCCTACACCTAGAGCACAGCATGCATCGCATATTACCCCCACTGCCACACCAGTATATCCGAACCCACCGGCTAGGACGCGCCCACTGTTGGCACATCCACAACCGAAGCGACAACGCCGTGATCGACTCCACTATACCCCTTTAGTGGAGCCATTGAGCATGGTATTCCCTAATGTCGCATCCTTGCTGAGGTTGCTGGAGGTACACCCTCCGCCCAATCCACTGCCAGCCTGGTACAATGCCAATGCGTTCTACATTTTCCATTGTGTGGCTAGCCACAAGACGGACAATTGTCTCACACTCAGGAACGCTGTCCAGGATTTGATTGACCAGAGGGTCATTGTAATTAATACCCAGGCAATCGCCCCAGCACATCCCCTAGTAGCACACCCAACACAGCAAGCACAACTAGCACACCCCAGCATAGTTAGCCAACCCTTGCCACAGCATCTTCCTCTGGGAACGCCAGGTTCCTCGGGAGTTAATTTTGTTTCTTCTTCTGTTCCTTCTGGGTCAGTTTATTCTCCTATCTGTCCCACTAGTTTGATTCATGACGTATCTTCTCCTTTTCCCCATCATCTGTATCGTTCCTTCCTTGATAATGCCGAGGAATCTATTTCTATGATCTGTCGTGCTGTTGAGTCGGAGAACCCTGAGGTGCCACCTGTAGCTCATCCCCAGCCTCCAGCTCCAGTCTATTTAGCAGCCTGTCCCCAATCCAGACCAAGACTGCCAACACACCCTCGGATGAACCAATACCCTCACCAGTACTACCAGCACCCCAAGGTAAATACCCCTACTCACCCTTATCCTTCAAACTCACCTATATAGTTAGCAGCCCGTCCCCCAGTTGTTGTTACTTTGACCCATGACACGTATCGTGTTCCTTACAATTATGCCACAGGAATGTGTGCAGAGGTGACGTGATCGAGTACAAACCCCCAGCAACCAGGCCTAACCCCTTAACCCAAGTCCCTAACCAGTTGCAGGCCCAGTCATCTAGGACACCAGCACCTATAGCAGTAACCCCTACCCAATCCTAGGCACATTCTCCTCAACCGCCAATGCCTAGAGTAGCACCATCCTATCCTACCACTAGCAGCCAACCTTCAGCTGACATCACTGCCAAGCTAAAGAAGGTTAGAGCCGATATTTCCATTTGGGACCTAATCCATACGTCGGTCGAGCATAGGGAAGCTTTCCTTAAGGTCTTTCAGGCACCCCATGTATCCCAGTCTATAGAGCCTGCTACCCTAGAGAACGTGGTAGGAATGATCGCGGCACCTCAGGTTATCTCCTTCTCCAGCCAAGAGTTACCTCGCTCTAGCACCAATCACAATTCTCCCTTGTTCATCACTACGGTGTATCAAAGTTTTCGCATTCTCCTCACACTAGTGGACAATGAAGCAGGCCTTAATGTCTGCCCCTTGCACACATCAAATGCACTCGGATTCAAGTCCGAGGATGTTATACCAGCTATGAAAGGGATGATAGCTTTTGATAATATGCATCATGATGCACTTGGGATTCTTATCATTCCCCTGACCATTGGCCCTACTAGCTTCGACGTGGAATTCTACGTTGTAGATATTGAACCTTCTTTCAATCTCTTGCTTGGACGCTGTAGACACCCCGATTTTGAGGTAACCCGGAGATGAGTATCCTTATGTTGCTTTGGATGTGATCAGCTCTTAAAACCAAGCCCCTAAACCTATTAGCAAGCCAGAACCCCGATCAGAAATTCTGTGAGCTGGCTGGGCGCACCAAGGTGGCGCACCA
>JAMKQA010025932.1:0-15449 GCA_024699735.1 Posidonia australis
ATGACAGTGCAAGGTAGATACATCAAAAAAATCAGCAAAAACAACGTCAAATTAAAATTAAGTATAAATAATTTGTTATTAGATTTTACATCTCAAAAATGAAAAAATTAACGTCAAATAACGAAGTCCATATCAATTAATATATGTGATGTATTAATTTGATATTGATTATATCAACTTATTATTATTATTATTATTATTATTATTATTAACCAAGACTTGTGTGTAAGGTTGCAAGTTTTTGGTTCACCTATAATCCCCTTAGTGAATAATTAGTCGTAATATATATTGCTTTCTTGTATTTATTTTGATTTTTTGATAAAGCAAATAAAGGAACAGTACCCATTCTATTGATGTAAGCATCCGTAATCCCCTGATCAAGTGACAAATTCTCACATAGTGGTTATATAAGAAACCAAGATTGAATATATCATGGACAAAAGTCTCCACAGCCCCCATCCCCCCACCAACGTTTAAGAAAATCCGATGTATGACCTTACATTCACAAGTAACCACATAAGAACATCATAGGTGATAGAGATGAGCACCAAAAGTCCAAAATGAACCACTTGCTCAAAAAACCTTAACTAGCATGAAATTAGAAGAAATGGCAATAGCTTTCAAGGTCTCAAATAATCAAGCAGGAATCACTCACACAGTCGCTTACCATTATCCTCAAGCCATTTGATAGCATACAATATGACACTGAATTCAGAATTTAATCCCTTTGAAATGCAACAATTAAAACCAACATCACTGGCAACAGATATCTTGCTTTTGTAATCCTTGAGAAGAAGTACTGGAGTTGGTGACATTGGGTGATGATGGAGAAATGGAAACTAGTACATTGGAAAGACTTCCAGTACTGAAAAGACCAAAAGGCTTCACTCAATGCCAAAGAATGTATCAAGTCAGACTGCTGCGGTTTGGGTATTGAGTAAAGTCTAGATAGAAAGAAAACTACAGAACGGACTAGATTCGAATTCTAACTGAAGCTACAAGACAAATAGTAAAATTGTTGTGATGGTGACCGAATCTCTTAAATCATATTTACTTAGTGAAATCCTGTTACAATATTATCACTGATGGTGGCCTCAGATTTCAATATCATGAACCAATTTGGTGTAGCTGGGTCTCTCTGAAAGTAAAACTTTTCTCTTGACTGGTACTTTTTGACAAAGTATTGACTAAGGTAAATCTCTGCAAAAAAGACTGAGTTTGTCATGAAGAATGTATTTTTTACAGAACACATAAAGAAACAATTACTCATTTATTCATTCATTGTCCTTACTCTATTACTATTTGGAGTGTATTCATACAAGGATCTCTTTACCCTGCAGTGTTTTCCATTGTTGATCTATTTACACTGATTCCCCCCTCTCAAACTTGAGCTGCCTACCAAAAGACTGCTATACTCTGATTCAAATCATTTTGTGGACTATTTGGAAGGAAATTTTTCTCCTATTCATGGTTATATCAGACTCTGCTGCAAAGGTCCTAACTTGCTTATAAATGAAATTTTTTCTCCTATTCATGGTTAGATAGGTTCTCTGACATCAGGTTTTGATAGAGATGAGACTCTCTGCTCAATCAACTCCTTCCAGCAATCCCGCGATTCCGAGCTCACCACCTTCGCAAATCTTAGCAGCAGGATTTTGGATTCACCACAGACCTTTTCTGCCCTTGTGGATAGTAATCCGATTAATGATTAAATCCTTGTTTGTCGTTGTTTACAATTTTTTGAGATACTATTACTTTTTTCTGATGGTTTGTGTTGACTGATATAATTTTTTGGATTGAAAGTTCAACTTCAAGGGAATGTATTATCAAACAATTTTGTAGTGTTTTTGATCTACCTGGATCTATGTGTCCAAGGAACTTATCTATAATAGTTTGCCGTTAACAAAAAAAACAAAAAAAAACAAAACAAACAGTGAAAAACTCAGGTGAGCTCCAATGCACTCCCAAACCCTAATAGATCGTTTGGGAAAGCCCCCCTTGGTATTTAGTAAGATCCTTAGAAGCACTTTGCTTGCTAACATGTTGCTGATACAATGGCGTCTGTTCAAAGCACGATGTTGATCGTTCTTTGACCAATCCAAGTTCTACTGTAATTCAATTAGCAGCTTCAAAACTGTAACCCAGTAAGTCATTTTGTTGGTAGACTTGATAATTTTGCCTGATGGTAAGATAGGAAGTTTGATAAATGACAATCCAATGAGTTCGAGAGAGCACGAAAGGAACGCCAACAGAGAAGTTGATTCAGATTACTGTGGTTCAGGATCTTTACCAGTGTTTCGAATTTTTGGTGTCGCTGTTGGTGAATCCTTCACGACTTAATCTTCCGTTTTAAGGAGAGAAAAAAGTCCGATTTGTGAGGTGTCTCATTAACTGGACGCGGTGGTTTGCTGACGGATCCAATGCGCCACTCCTCTCTCAAAAACCAATCATTGGAGAGAGAGAGAGAGAGAGAGAGAGAGAGAACAAAAACAGTTGTATCTAATTTTTTCTAAAATATAGTAAGAAAAAGAAGAGGACAGATCACGCACGCATATATATAATAAGAAACAGACGGTTCCCTTCTCCAATGGGAGCAAGAAATAAAGGGAGGGGAAGGAAGAGGGGACCCGATCCCACCACAACCGAGGCGGAGGCAGAGGTGGGGGAACAGCTGTGGTGGTGGAGGGGAAGAATCTGACGAGACGCAGACATCCGTCGTGCGGGAGCAGGTACCAGGAGCAGAGCAAGGGCACGCGGAATCCCATCGCGATTTGGAAAAGTACGGCTTCCGACGTGGTGGGGGAGAAACTAAAGCGCCATTCGCCGCCTCACCAAGAACACGGTTTCGGCCCTTGGCAGTTTGCATAGTGTAGGTAAACGATTTTTTTTTTTTTTTAATCCTCTTCTGGACTACAAATATCTCGTCTTTGCTCAAATCTAGTGTTTTTTTTGCTGATTGGTCTGTGCCTTCTGCCTTTTTCTTGCCAGATCGAGGGTTGTTTTTTTTTATTTATAGAATTGGCGATGTCGTCGATGACAGTTGCGAACAGCGAGGTGGCTGCCACCATGGCCGTTGATATGGCGGACGCGGTGGAGTTCGCCAAGTGCGAGTGCTGCGGACTGACGGAAGAGTGCACGGTAGAGTACATCGCCAGAGTCCGCGAGAGGCACCACGGCCGCTGGATCTGCGGGCTCTGCGCCGAGGCGGTCCAGGACGAGATCTGCAGGTCGGAAATGCTCATCACCACTGAGGAGGCGCTGGACCGCCACACGACCTTCCGGTCCTCTCCCCCGCCGGCGAACCCCACGGAACACCTGATATCGGCGGTGCGGCAGCTCGTCCGCCGCAGCTTTGAGTCTCCGCGTGCTCACCGCTCGACGCCCAGCACTCCGCGGCGGGAGTCCGGGGAGGGTGTCGTTGTGCCGCGCTCTTCGCTGTCGCGGTCTGGCAGTTGCTTCTCGGCCTTGGCCAGCTGAAGCAGAGAGGAGGAGAAAGGAGGATGATGGCAGAAGGAAAGCACATGATGAGTGATGGTAATTACGAGGAACCCATTTGTAAAGAAACTTCTTTTTGATCAGAACTGGATGGAATCAAGAAGCAGAAGAAACCATCATTTCCACTGAAGTTGTGGTCTTCTTCTGTTTTCCTTTTTGCCTGGTGTAGGAATGAGCTTTTACTGCATATAATCAATCAGTCCATTTTTGAGATGCCTCAATTACAACTTTTGTTTTAACTTTTATGGTTCAATCTCATCAAAGTTTTGATTGAATACGAAGGATGGAAAAAGATTGTGGTGTTCAATTGTTCCTATTTTACTTGTGTGTTGTTATCGTGAAATGATGAGCTTGGATCGGGATGGATTAGAGAGGTGCCTAATGTGACAAGGTACAAGACCAAATGGTTAGTAAAGAAATGCCATGATGCGCGCAATGTTGTTCTTTCTGCAATGTGGGTTCTGTTCTTTCTATGCCATTCATGGGCTCGTTTTGTATTTGCTTGTTGGATTTGTGTATTGATTCTCTTCTTCTGGTATCAAACCATCAAAAGGAAAAGGGATTTTATTTTGTGTACTGGAGCTGTTCCAAGTGAAAAGTTGGTTTTCCGATGGGAACATGTCACAGCTCTGGAGTCACTTTCTAAGTTAAACATGGAAAGGATTGTTAGCTGTGGCGCCTACCATCCCATTCCATTCTGCCATTGGCTACACATATGTTTTGATGCTCTCAGTAATGCAAAAAGATGAATACTTACCCAAACTCGATGGCTTATTTGATGGTAGAAGGATGCCAGCAAACCACAGGACGCCAATCCTTGTTCAGTTGTTCTTCAGCTTCTCATCTGGTACAGTATTCTAACAGACCTAGTTTTGGAGACCTTTGAAAGAATGAGGAATGCATAGCATTCTGTTGAATTAATCTTTTAAGCGAGACATATTCTATGGAAAACTAACTAAACTGAACAGTTTAATCAATTGTCTTAGTTGCAGGGAAAAGCAATCAAAGCAAGGGAGGGCACAGGAAAAGAAATTAGTTCAGGGATAAGAACAAAGCTCAATTCTAGAAATTTTTATGTTTACACAAATATATTCGTTCGTTTTTATCATCTCCAACTTTCTCACATACCCTGTCTCAGACCATGATTATATGTAATATTAGTAATAAAAAAAAAGGAAGGAAAATGCATAAAAATTCAGAGTCAAAAATAAAATAAAGATCTTTATTAGGAGTTCATCCAGTTGTTAGTGTTGACAACTTGACATATTGATCTGTGTTCATACCAACCAACTTAATCCTCCTTTATATTCTACAGAATTTTTTTTAAAATCATAAAAGCAACTTCATCATTAAAAGTTTAAACTAGTTAGGTAACTACTAATCCACTTTAAGAGTCAAATACACATTTCAAGCCCCTAACTGTTTTGTTTTGTAAATAATAAGATTTGGAAAAAAAATGTTAGTAAATTTTGTTAGTCAGAAATCTAGAGGATTCACATGACATTTTGAGTTCCACATGAGTTCCCCCGAAAGATAACACTCGATAGTGAATAACTATGTTTCTCTCGATTATATTTATACTACATTAAAAAGCATAGTTTTATGCTTTAAGGTTTCAAGGAAGTGTTATTTGGCTTAAAATTTTGTACTCCAAGGTATTAAGTAAATGTTACTTGACTTAAACATATATTGAGAATATGATATGTGCTATGGCATATCACACTCTTTTGTTATATAATGAATTAAAAGATGGCATGCCATGCCATGAGATTTATGGTTGTTTAATTTTCACAAAACGTGTGAAAGTCTACTAAGTTTAATACAATTAATTACATATGTTTATATACAAATTATAAAATAAAAATTACATCTATTTTTCTTTATCACTAAAGTATTGAACATTTAAAATTCTATAGAAAATTACCTCTATTTTTCTTTATCCCTATATTATCTAGATTCATTTTTTCACTCTTATTTTACATCACTATTATTATTTAGTTTTTCATTTTTAATTGTGTAAAATACATTTTTAGTTTATTAGCTATACTCCTTTTAAAAAAAGATAGGAGTTGAAGGTATTCCAAAAGTATAACATGTGATACACCAAATTACCGTCCACTATGGTCCTTTATTTCCTTTTTGTAAAGATTTATATATAATATGTTATTTATTATGATATCTCACATTCATAAAGTTAAATATCGTCTAAAGTGTTGAGTATTTGACATTTCATGAAAAGTTACCTATATTTTTCTTTATCTCTATATTATTTAGATTTATTTTTTCACTATTTTTTACACCACTATTATTATTTAGTTTTTTTTAATTTTTAATGGGGTAAAATATGTTTTTAATCTGTTATCTATAGTCCTTTTAAAAAAGGAATAGGAGTTGATGACATACCAGAAGCATAGTATGCTACTTACCAAATTAACATCTAATGTAGCACAATGTCTATTCATGTTCTTTTATAAAAATTTATATAAAATATGTTTTTTATTACTAGATCTCATGTTCATAAAGTTAAATATTTCTTCAATTTAAAGTTTAATTTATTTCCATTTAATCTTTTGTTTTACTAAATAAATTATCTTACAGTTACTTTCTAATGAACAAATAAAGAACAATCAAGACTAGCTAACATTGAAATTATTATAATGTCTATAGATATATGTTTGTCTATTTTAAACTATAATTAAACCGAGAATGTCCTTCTTAGAAACATAAAACTCCTTGTATTCATAATATGTTACAACTTTTAAAATCCCTTTCAATAAATCTTACGACTTCTTCATGTAAACCCTAATTAATATTACATTGGATTTTTTTAATATTTCTTAGAAAATACATGGACTAATAATGCTAATATAAAATAATATTTTAAAACCTTTTATCTTTAGTCATTTAGTTTTATAATCTTTAGAAAAGCTTATTTCAAATAAATAAATAGTTGATGTCAAGTGCAAACGTAATCTTGTATTTTCATATTATATTTGAAAATGTGTTTATAAAAATTACAAATAAAAATTAATATTTTAAATTGATGCCTGCATTGCATGTCCGGTTCAGTAGTAGAATATTGCTAGACTCCAGATGTTCCAACGCCCATGTGCAGGTGTACACCATTTACCATGTTTCCATGGACTGCAGTTCACCAAACTACAGTAACTCCCAACCAAATACAATGCTGGCTCCTTGTCTCCTCCTACCTGTTAGGTTGTTCCTTGATTGGCATCTAAAACTTGGAATCTATCATGATTTTTCATTAGTATATTTGATAAGACGGTGATTTGTAGTCAAATTTTTGTTTTGTTTCCTCCAATGATGTCCACCGTGTGCTTCTTTCACCGGCTTGCCATCTTCATCACGGGTGTGTTGTAGACAATGTCTCATTGTCACAGTGATTGAGAGAACTTCAAACTCGTCACAGGTCTTGGATTCGAATCCTGAAACATACAGAAATATTTCACAGTGACGGAAAGATGGTTTAAACTCACCACACCCCCTCCCTCTCTAAACCGATTTTTTAAAAAAAAAAAAACGTGTGTGTCGTTGAGAGTCTTGGTAATTTCAACATTCTTCTCCCTGAAGTCTTCTTCCTACAAATGCTAATAAAAACTCCATCAACAAACCATTTGGCTAGGACCATGTGCTAGTGAGTAGTTCATGCTGCACCAGCTGATATTTTAACTTAATAAGGTTCGCTATCCAATGATCATTCATCACATGCCTACAAGATTCTTTCAATGCTCTTCCCCGGATATACATATATATCTTTGTGCCGCCTACAGCTGTATGAACAGGGTTATATTGTCCCAAATATATGCAATCCACAAGAAGAGGTACATCAAACAGGTTATGATAACCTTATGGTTGTTAGAATTTGTACCACTTGTCTTCTATTCTAAGGTTGGCGGAGGAGAATCGATCACAACAACAATCACACAAGTGATTGGAAAGAGAGCATACGTAACAGTGCATGCTATTTAAATTTTAATACAAGTGTCACAACTATGATTTTTGTGAGTTCTTTAGTTTTTATTTTTTTTGTAAATGATAATTGATATATATTACATTCAAACACTTAATTATAAGAAAGTATCACTAATTGATATAATATATATGATGTTCTTAGAAATCAAATTTTCGATTTCTCGTATAATTACAAAAAAACTTCACCACCAAACAAAATGACTACAGACCAGATTGTTCTTTATTGTCCAGCCAGAAAATACGCATTGAAAAGGCAAAGTTGAGAATGTAGTGTCTCATCCATTTCCGTGTGGGGTTCTCTCATCCGTGTGTGTATGGGAATCTCTCACCAACCTACGTGTGGAGTTTTCCTACAACTTCTTAGGTTTAGTTTGTATACATTCCAGGGCATATGCCGCCGTATCAGAGAGAGAGAGAGAGAGAGTATAAACATTTGATTATGATAAACATCATCAAGTGATGTAATATATATAATGTTTGTAGGAGTCGAACTTCTGATTTCTCATACAACCACAAAGAAACTTCATCACTAAACCAAGCGACTGCAGACAGTATAACGATTATGTTGAAAGCATGCTCTCAGTGGAGAAAAAACAAATCAACTGAAGTGTTTCAAAATTGAATTTCTTTTCCATAAAAGGTAGCTATCATGTCAAAAATATATTCTCTTAGGAAATTTTTGATTTGACGGTCTTAAATTTTGATTTCTATTTCCATAAATATAGGAAGATGTCGAGTCTCTTCATCTCTCTCTCTCTCTCTCTCTCTCTCCTTTTGATCCTTTCAGGAGTCGTTTAATTTGAAGGTTTTAAAATTTGATTTCTATTTGGGAAAATGTAGTGATCAAGTCAAAATTAGTCCCTTTATTTATCCTTTTTATTTCAAACTTTTGGGAAGCTAGAAGGGTTTCTCATTAACTTGGGTACATTTGGTAAATCAGAGAAGTCAAGCTTCTCTGATCCGTGATCGTGGAGGAGCAGAATTTCGCAACCGAAGGTTTATTTTCAATTCAGCTTCTCCCAAGAAGTGATCTAGCAGGAGTTGGATTTCTCTTCGCAATGGCAACATGAGAGTGGTGACATGCTCTTGGGAAGAAGTGGGTTCCCCTTAATGTCCAAAGACTAGTATGCCCTCAAATTTTCTTAGATATTTAAGATACGTTGACATTTAAATTTTCTAGAACTATCATACCATCTCCAAAAGCACCAACCTCATAGCTTGTTAGCCATCATCAATAATTGATCCATGTCTCGTAGAACATCACGTACTGGCAATCTCCTAGGAGTGCCAATACATTCTTCAGTAAGTCCTTCTTTAGATATAGAATAAGAAAAATAGGAATAAGTTGAAAGTGATATTGATATTCTAATAATATTACTATTTAGTTTAGAAGTGATTTTTTATTAAAGATGAATAAGTACATATAAGAAGATATTCTAGTTTTGATGAAAAGTGGAATAAGTATCAAAATATGTTGGAAACATGTAAATTAATAATAATCAACTTGATTATTAAGATACGTATCTAATTTAAAATATGTATACATCATATTATATATCTATTAATTTTTAAACAAAAAATAAACATATCATATACATACATATATCAGAATAATTTAACAGAATAACTTTATTCCATCCTTTCTATGGAATAACAATTCTAGAATAAATAAATTAGAATAAGAATTACTGTTCTACTTTTATTCTATTTTTTAACTTACCAAATAAAATTATAATTCCTATTCTACATTTATTCCTGATTTTATCCAGATTTCAAGCAGAAACTAAGGATTTGAGTGAGCATTTGTATTTGACGTATTTTATTATTGGGATTCGTGTGTTTCTGAAGAAGTTTATCTTCCTTATTAGGGTTTCTAGATTGTAGTAAGCATTTTTATTGCATTTCTGAAGAATATCATTTTTTATCAGGGTTTCTAGATTTGAATAAGCATTTGTTATTGTACGTGTTCTTTTTTCTTGAATGATGTAGTGGCTTCTCCTTGCAACAATCATTCTTAAGTCTGAAGTATTAAATCACCTAAGCCTATTTTTCCCATAACAAACCCATTTTTCGATGTCTATAGAGAACGAACTCATACTCTCGTAAAATCACAGAAAGACCATCACTTTGTAATAAAGAGGTGTTCTACTATTGGGTTTGTTGCTTTTCGAATAAGCGTTTTTTCAATTAGGCCTTCTAGACCGGTGTACGTGTTACTAGGTAGGACATTTCTGCAAAAATGAAAGAGCAGGAGCCGAGGAGTCAGCTATTTCCAAACATGCTTCACCATCCACGGTTCCGTTTGGAATTGTGTTTGGAACTACCTCTTTTGCTAAAAAACGATTTTCCGAAAAAGAAAGTTCCTAACGGATTTTGTATCTAGAACATTTTTTCAAAAACAATTGTCAACTTTTTTGTAATTTAAACTACTGATAGAAAAAATGCAATAAGTAACTTCTGATTAAAAATTATAATTCCATAAGGAAACCAACTTGTGAAGCATGGATTAGTAGGAGAAAGAGATCCATGAAAGGATGCGACCTCCTAGAAAGGGTGCGACCTAAATAGATGACTCTCACAGTTGTCTTAGTCATCTGCTGTTGGTTTTTCTTTGCCATCATAACATCCTTCCAATCTAATAGCATTATGTAAATAGGTAAAAGACGTTCTACGTTGTCTCTATACAAATAAAGGGAAAGATGACATTCTAATACAATCAAGTCATGCGTTCCAGGAAAGAGATTTACATCACATCTGAGTTGACAAAATAGGGTGGGAAGTAACATGATTCTGCTTGCACCAGATACCTGCTATGAAAATGGTCATGCTCTCTCCATAAAGCATGAGATTCATGTCGTAAAAATCTGTTTCCGTTCATGCCACCTGCACGTAGTGATAATTGTGAACCACGGTCACGATGCCGTGAATTATTCCTTTATTCATATTTACCTAACCTGCATGTTAAAATAAAGAGTCTAGTATCAACCCATGTAAGGATTAAGAGACTGTAAAGTGCAAACACATGACTAACCTTAGTTTACCCAAAATTAATGCCTTGTGCCAATGGTAGCTCGTTCCCATAATTGATGGTGCTGCCAAAAATATTGTATCATATTATTAGGAATAATACAAACATATTTTTTCAAAAGAGAATGGATGAACAGAAAAGAGATGTCATTCACAACAATACTATACTCATTCTAGATGCATGATGAAATTCAATTAATAAATGCATTTTTATGTTTACAAAGTAATATAAAAGGTGAAAGAAGAATCCATACGCTTAGGTTCCCTATCCAAATAACATTTAGCAAAGTGATCATAATGATGGAAGCAAATACATCATTGAGGGCTTTATTCAGGACTAACTGGACATACCAAGTGGAGCGGTGCATGTATTGCCTCCACGAGTCACTTCCTGCTTCTCGACCACCTCCAGTAGCCTTCTCACCACCAAATGCACCACCAATCTCCGCACCATTGGTAGGTATATTTACATTCACTAGCCCACAGTCACTACCATGTGGCCTGAGCAAGAATATCCAACTTTGTGAATAAAGTTAGGAAAAATATCTGTAATAGCCTTTTCTTGATATTGTATAGGTAATTAGAAGAGTAGAAGACATGAAAACCAGATATTTTTAACAAGAGGATTGCAAGTTATGAATTCTGTCTCAGTAGGGCACGATCAGATATCTTTGTGTGCTTGCAAAAATTAGTATTCAGAGAAACAAATTATGTTGCAGCCAAAAAAAGGGTAATTCAGGTTTGTAAAACTAAGCAGTATATTTCTCTAAAACTACAAAGCATTTTTAACTGAATGGATAACAAAAGAAAATTGACTGAAGAAATGGAATGTCATAAAGTACATGTTTTTCTATCCACCTACCCGATCCATTTGAATATTGTTTCCGGATTGTGTGTGAATATGGAACTGCTCAAACCTTGAGGGACAGAGTTGTTAATCTCAATTGCTTCTTTCAATGTCTACAGGAAACAACAATGATAAAATAAATCTTTCAATCAGACGAGGATTCTACTTATAAGCATATGACATTTGAATAGGAATCCATAGAAAAGAGCACTCAAAAGATGATAAAAGATACACAGCAAAGTAGTTGATAAGAAGGTTTGCAAAATTGATAGTAACATTAGACACACTACCTGGAATTTCATGACATAAAGAACAGGACCAAATAACTCTTCTCTAACAACTGGTGCATCTGAAGAAATCTCAACTATTGTAGGCTGCACAAAGTTTCCTTCAGATTCTATAGCAGACCCACCAACAAGGATCTTTCCACCCTGTACAGACATTAGCCTCTTTAGTCTGCAGGAATCAATACTACATCACACAGTGAAAATACTTGAAAAGAATATAGGCACTAAATCTAGATTCTCAAAATATATAATTGGGAGGCAGAAGAAATCCATCTTATCATGATCATGCTTATATAGATTCTTTATCCCGTCAATAGAGACTCAGCCTTACTGCTTTTCTAGGATGGAGGTAACACCTCATGTTAGCCCTCTATGACTCCATGAACAAGTACTGGACAGAAATATTGTAATGCAAGAAGGAACAACCAAGATACATGAAGAACTATTTACTAATCAGAACAACCTTCCATTGCAAAACCTCAAAAAACAGGAGGAAGCATAAGCATGAATACAGACACGTGGATTTCTAGAAGTCTAGGACACGGTCGCACCAATTGGCATTAGTAGTAGTGTGTTATTCAGTTAGTTCACTAGTTGCTTTGTGTAGCTCAACATTCACTGAAAAAATAATTATCACCAGATTTCAAATTCTCTTTGTTATTTGTATAATAAATAAGCGACAAGATAAACAGATAAAAGCCATAAATGCAATGATAGTATAGTCATGGAATGTGCACTCCGCTGCACAACAACAATTATATGCACAGCACCCCCATAACACATTCAGGAAGGGAAGAGGAAAAGGAAGAGTTCACTTACATCATAAATTTCTTCAATTTGTACTAACAGCTTGGACTCTAAGTGGATTGGTAAAGGGGCTATGTAGCCTTAAAAAGAATGGAAGGAACATGTTCAACCATGTCTTAGCCATGCTCTGTCCCAGAAAAAATGAATGGCATGTTTGGCTATCCCCATAAACGTCGCAGACCAAAGACAATACCAGCTGCATGAGCGGGGGAGTGTTGAGAATACTAGTCACACATAGCCTTATCAAAATATTTCACACTCGACATATGGATGTGGTCCACTATCTTTAACCTAAGTGTTAGGGTTTTAATGAGTGGTTGCCCAACAAAGTTTTCTGGTCAATTCAACTCATGTGTGTGTCTTAAGCAAGGTTTTAGATGTTGGTTTTATGTTGGATTTTGGCAAATTGAAAAATTAACACGTATTAGCGAAACATTAATGAGTTGATATTGTGTCAATGGAAACGCAATAAAAAAATCAACTATGTTCACAAAATGACTATGTCAATGTCGTATCGTTGTCGTGCCAACAAATTGAGAAATCTAAGCTTGTAAACAGAGTAAATACAGAGTAGATTTGCAAATATATGAATCTGAATCCAAAATTTTCCATCCATATCTGAATTCGCATTTGTATTCAAATGGATGTTAATTTTGACTTCTGTATCCAAATCCATTTGATACATCTAGATTCGGATAATATCCATGCATAACCAAAAAATCTGAATACGAATAAATCAATATCCGCATCTAGATAATTGAGTACTTACATATTAGATGGATTCGGGTAAGAATATGACATATTTTATGAATACGAATATTTTTTCAGATATGGATTTTTTTGAAATGGATGTATCAACTTCATTATTCGATCTGATTTTTTTTTATTTTTTTCAGATTTGAATTTGCTTTGTTGGATATTTTTTCGAATAAAAATCCAAGAATTCGATGCAAATTTGGAACAAATCTTCAGATATACAATGACACCCCAAGAGACTGACACTTGTCAATGAAATTTTGCCAACAAGCATTGATATTTGATACCATGGTCTTCAAGCTCTTGACATAGACAGCACTTTGGGGGACTCTTACAAAATTGTCTACACTTCATAGAAGTAATTCCTACATCCTTCAACCGAGTCTAGAAATGGGAAAGGATCAACTTTGACATAAAAAATTGTGGTAATACTTAAGGCACTCACTGCCAACTTAGCAACTTGAAGCATTGAAAATTGAGAACATATCTATAGCCAAAACCAAATTGCAAAATTTTGACTATGTCGGATTGTATAATCATTTATAAACATGTTACGTAAGCAAGAAAAGCTTGAGACACCTTAAAGCGGAAAATGCAAAATATTGTGTTTTTCATTTGTAAGAGTATAAAATTCAACCAATAAAACAACAATACAAAATATGTAACAAAAAAAGGGAAAACAAAACTCAAGTCCATCAGAAGCATCTATATGCATGTGGTTTATTGATGGCACAAAATAAATGTGCAGTAAATAAAAAACTTGCCTGAGATCTGATGACTTCGATGCCTTTTATAAAGTTCTCTTTGGAAGAAGGTGTATGTAATGGTCCTAACAAAGTTCCATTCTCCGAAGGATCCCCAATTTTCACTTGCTTGTATACTTCTATAAGTTGATCAAGTACAATTTGATATATATTTTCTTGAAGTAGCTGTGTCAATAAAGGATATGAGTAGCCCAAATAAGAATAAAAATGTACACTAAAAAAAGATTTAAAAAAAAAACAAAAAATCCATACCAATCTTCGGCAAGTTGTACAGCGTTGTCCAGCTGTACCAACGGCAGCAAATAGAACAGAACGAACAGCAAGCTGGATGTCGGCATCATCCATTACTATAATAGCATTGTTTCCACAGAGTTCTAGCAGGCATTTACCAAATCTCTTGTTAACTGCCTGCTGAACCATTAGCCCAACCTGCATGGCAATATTAGTATATTACAGTCACAACTTGTCAGAAATATGAAAAGTATAAAATATTACGAAAAAAAGGCAACAGCAAGTACATCAACATAAACGAATGTCTCACTGAATACTACATTGCATGATGGCGAGAATAAAAAAAAATTGCACATAATTTCAACAGGTTTGAGAAATGCAAACACCATTCTTGTCGTCACAAGCGTTCTCCACTTCTCCAACAAGCGTTCAATTCCCAACATGGAGTAACTAAAGGTAACGACATAATAGAACAAAATCATGGATACAAGAAACTACTCAGATGGCTAAGCATTAAAGTTAAGTTGGATGGTTCAATCAAGAAGCGTAACATTAACAGTACAAAACCTATGTTCTGAGGAGATGATCCGTGATTAGAGAGACACGAGACCCACAGTATATTACAGTTGGTGCACATAGATTCAATCAAAAAACCAAATCCCATAACGATATCTCTATACCATTCCATTTAAAAGATTATTTATCTACGTGATGGTTTAGAAATTAGCTTCATTGCAGAAAGTACTTGTCCAATTAATCAGGATTGCTACAGAACCTGTCAGATCGATAGGTTAACAGGACAGGAAAGTAAAATATGTGACTGAAATTACTTTACATTTAACAGCTCTCCTATGGTTTAGAATGAAATCTCCACTGTACCCAAAAAATAATTTTCATAACTCATAATGCCAAATATGCAATACCATGACACCTTAATAGGTTTAAACAGACAGAGAATCTAGATGTTAAAGATAGACGCACAAACTTCTCGTAAGCATGAACTTTTGGCATGTTATTTTTGAAAAAAAGGATGAAGAATAACGCAAGGGCTTGAGAATGTTTTCTTTTATATATCACTAATCTAATATAGAAGTTAAGGTTGAAATGTAACTTTTCATTTCACTGTATGCTAGAAAACAATTACGTAGATTAAAAACCTAAGCATGTGAAGGGAATCCAACATCCCAAGTGCATCAACCTAGAAATCCAGTTATGCTAAATCAATGACCAACCAGTTGGCCT